>JAHDVE020005599.1:0-173524 GCA_022606495.2 Halesus radiatus
GAATTGAAGCAACTGAAGGCATCGCAGGTCAATCCACAACCTGATTTCCACAGACGGGGTAGGCAGAATTTTCAAAATCATCATTATCAATCCCCAGCAAGACAAAATCCTCCAAGACGTTCAAGATCAGGATCACAGGGGAGATCTCCGAACAGAAATCCCAATGGATATTGCCATTGGCATAATAAATTTGGAAAAAAGCATACAGATGCTACAAGCCATGCTCCTTTCCCAAAAATACACAGGGAAACGACAAGCGGAATTCCACAGTAGAGACATGTGAGATTCCTACAAACACTTGTCGTCTCTTTATATTTGACTGTGAAACACGTCAAAAATTCCTTGTAGACACCGGCGCTGATGTATCCGTCATTCCTAGACATTCCATCCAGAACAGGAAGTTTGTCACTTTTGATAACTGCCCAACTACTTTATACAGCGCAAACGGTACTAAAATCAAAACTTACGGCACAAAAATTCTAGATTTGAACCTTGGCCTACGCAGAACCATGAAGTGGAGATTTATAGTTGCAGATGTATCAAGAGCTATACTCGGAGCCGATTTCCTGCACAACTTCAACCTTACAGTTAATCTAAAAAAGGCTGTAATATCAGACCAGTCCACCGGATTATACATCAACGGCATGACGTACAAAGGAATATCCACGGGAATCTCAACGATTTCAAATACTTCGAAGTACCGGGATATTCTTAACAAGTATCCAAGTCTGACGCGCCCGACCATGAATACTAACGAAACCAAGAAACATACGGTGACTCATTTTATCGAAACCAGAGGCCCTCCTGTGACTGAACGTGCACGCAGGTTGGCACCAGCCCTACTAGAGGCAGCCAAACGTGAATTTAAATTTTTAATCGAACAAGGTATATGCAGACCTTCCAAGAGCAACTGGGCCAGTCCATTGCACATGGTGAAGAAACCCAATGGAGAATGGCGCCCTTGTGGGGACTATAGACGCCTAAACGCGAAAACAATACCGGACAAATATCCAATTCCCCAGCTCCACGACTTTGCCCACAAACTATCTAAGGCAAAGATTTTTTCAAATATAGACTTGGCGCGGGCGTACCACCAGATACCCGTAGAACCAGATGATATCCCAAAAACGGCCATCATCACACCGTTTGGATTATATGAATTTACGTCTATGCAATTTGGTTTATCCAACGCGGCAGAAAGTTTCCAGCGTTTTATGCACGCTATCACCAGAGATCTAGATTTTTGCTTTGTGTACCTGGATGACATATTGATCGCTTCAGCAAATGAAGAAGAACACCAGAGGCATTTAAACACATTGTTAAAACGTCTAGCTGACAAAGGACTAGTTATTAACATGCAAAAATGTAAATTTGGTGAAACTACTGTGAACTTTCTGGGGCATACTATTAATCAAACGGGCATGACTCCCATCAAAGAAAAAGTTAAAGCTATACCAGAATTTCCGCTACCTAAAACTGCGAAAGGTCTACGTCGCTTTTTAGGTATGTTAAACTACTACCGAAAGTTCCTACCTAAAGCTATCGAAACTCAAGCTAAGTTGTTCGATTGCATCGCTGGATACAAGAAAAACGATAAGAGAACACTTACATGGAACGTTGAATTAACGAAGGCTTTCAATGACTGTAAAAATCACCTAGCTAATGCCGCGCTGCTAGCTCACCCGACGTCCGACGCGAAGATCGCTATAATGGTAGACGCTAGTGACATAGCAATTGGAGCGTCTTTACAACAGTCCAACGGCGACACATGGGAACCACTTGGATTTTTTTTCTAAAAAATTCACACCAGCTCAGCGGAATTACAGTACATTCGACCGCGAACTAACAGGTGTATATGAAGCCGTGAAGTACTTTCGCAACAACGTCGAAGGACGTAATTTTATATTGTACACGGATCACAAGCCAATCACCTTTGCCTTTAGCAAGAAACGAGCCTCTAGCTCTCCACGTCAAGAAAGACAGTTGGATTACATTGCACAGTTTTCAACTGATATTAGGCACATCTCTGGACTCCAAAATATAGTAGTTGACACCCTATCTCGCATTGAAGAGATAAACTGTCCTACTACAATTGACTATGGGAAGATGGCAGAAGCGCAGTGTCAAAACGACGAATGTATTAAGGCAAAAGATGACACCGGCCTCTCCCTGCGTCAAATGGTGATACCTGGCACTGACAGATCACTATGGTGTGACATATCAACTGGCCATGTCAGACCTTTTGTTCCAGCTTCCATGCGAACAGAGGTAATTAAAAGTGTTCACAATGTCTGTCACCCAGGCATTCTAGGGACAACGAAGACAATAAAATTGAGGTTTGTTTGGCCCAACATGGCGAAAGATATAAAAAACTTCGTAAAACAATGTATCCCTTGCCAGAAAGCGAAAGTCACACAACATACGGCAGCTCCACTATCGACATACGTTTTACCAGAAGACCACTTCCGCAATCTTCATATTGATTTAGTTGGCCCTCTTACAGCATGCAACGGTTACCAATACCTGTTGACGATGATCGACAGATTCACCCGCTGGCCTGAAGCTATACCACTAAAGGACATGTCTGCTGAAACAGTAGCAACCGCACTGATGAACCACTGGATAACTCGTCACGGTACCCCGGAGACGATTACTACAGACCAGGGATGTCAGTTCGAGAGCTTCTTATTTAAGAAGCTAACAGATAAATTTGGGATCAAACATACAAGAACCACCGCTTATCACCCACAGGCCAATGGCTTAATAGAGAGATGGCATCGTACTCTGAAAGCCTCTCTTATGGCAAGCGGCGAGCCGAACTGGTTGGAAAATCTCCCACTAATTCTGCTCGGATTGAGATCCACAGTTCGTGAAGACCTAAAATGTTCCCCTGCTGAACTCACGTACGGTAGAACATTGAGACTGCCTAGCGATTTCTTCACCGAAACGCCTAGAGAAGATCCTGATACATACGTCGGTCGCTTGCAGAGGAAATTTGAAAATATAAAGCCAACACCTGCCAGCGCTCATGGATCAAGAAAGTGCTTTGTGCATAAAGACTTAGCTCAAACTACCCACGTCTTTCTCAGAACAGACGGTGGAAGAAAACCCCTTCAAACCCCTTATGAAGGCCCCTACAAGGTAGAAGAACGCGATGAGAAGACATTCGTCATCAGCATAAAAGGAAAGCCTAAACGTGTCTCCATAGACCGACTGAAACCTGCTTTCATACCTGTAGAAGACAACGTGCCAGCTTACGCATCTGTCCAGGAACCACTCCCAGAAATCAAGAGAACAAGATCTGGTCGCAGAGTACATTTTCCCGACAGATACCTGTCGTAATGCAATTAAATTGGCAAATTAAATTAATTATTTTCTTTCTACAAAAAACCATATTAATCTCAAAGAGGTTACAAGAAATTTAAAAAAATAATGCCTAAATATCATATTCAAGACATAGCTAACCATGTATATTTTTTAAAATTACTGATACTAAAGTCTACAATTTTTGTATAAATTTTGAACTCTAGTACTGTTGTATACAATTTTTTTTCTCAAAACATAGCGCAGAAACACTATGTAGAAAGAAATGCATCACGGTCATCGACGAGATGAACCGTTGTAATACTGAAAAGTTTTTCATCTTTAAAAACATGTTCACCATGTAACTAATTGTAAGAAAATGAAAGGGTAAAGTAAACAAACCATTCAACTAGCTATAGTAATTTAAACATTACACAAAATCTTACACTAAATATAGAAAATGTATCATATATAAATATAATAGCATAAAAATATCTGTTACCTAAAGAACATGATAACATGTGTTATGCTGACCATATAATCAACATAACACATGTTAAAAGGTTATTACTAAAATTATTATGTACTGATATATTCATCATCTTACCGAAGCATAGGTAAGTAATCGTACAAAATATACTCTTGTTCGTTCATGAAAAATGATAATACTATACAACCACAATAACGATAAGTTAGAAATAAACACTCAAAATAAGACTCAAATTTCATGAACACAACTTTATATTTTTGTGATAAGCATAAATTAAAAACATTTAGATTTTAAGCTTAAGTTTAATAATAATTTTCTTTTTATTCCAGTGATAGGGAAGTCACTTTGTTAAAAAATCCTGTATTATACTTACCATATATATATATGTAGATTTTAATCAAGCTTAAGTTGTCTGAAATAACGACTTGTATTTAATCGTAAGTCACTTGACTCCTTTCTTTATTTGCTCAAAGCAAAATGTTTATTTAGAAGGTAGCTTAAGTATTTATTATTTATACTATTAATACAATTTAAGATGACTTGTAAAGTGATGTTATATATTTAAAATAAGTCTTAAAGAAAAAATGTCGAATGTAATTATTATTAGTTTATTTACAATATGCAAATGTAACACAATTATCTTTGATTTATATTAATCAACAATAAGCAATTTGGAGTATATACTTATTGATCTACATCAAAGATAATTGTAAGAATATGTATTAGTATTACATCCATACTTTAAGATTATGTAATTTTAAGTCGTTTAAGAAACTGGGCGGAAGGTATGTAATATGCAAGCAATTTATTAGCCACAAAGTTTATTTTTTCTTATGGTAACCCTTCATTCAAATGTCAACCGGCCGACTTTCTGTTATCCACAGAACAAGAGAATCATTCACTTTTCTGCTCCCTGCTGATCCGGTTGTGTTGTCAAACTGGCTAGTAACTTGTAGATTTGCATAATGCATCACTTCTAGTCTTTTAAATATTCCTTCTGATTTTTGTACGCGTGAGAAATAAATCAAACAAATAGTGAACCTTTCTTTCATTTAATATCTCCGCGACAATCATTAACGTAAGCGTTCTGGTGAGTATTGGTAAGTATCATAGTACACTACACACCGCCGAACACATCTAAGACAGATAACCTCAAACGTTAAACTTTCATAAAAAGTCAATAGATGTCTCATATAAATAAATAAAAAAGTCGGATTTAAATCCGAGACACTGTTTAAGTTTGCAATTGAGTTCAGGTAGAACTTTGTAAACATCATAAAAATAGCGGCTAATAATATGAGATTTAAATGGAAAATAATATTCACAAATCTTGAATTTGAGATATGATATCGATGAAGATGACACAAATCGAACTGGTCTCATTAGCTAAGTCGGTTGAGCGTTGCCCCGGATAGGCAGAGGACCTGGGTTCGAGTCCCAGATGCGACTGAAATCGTTTTAGTTTCTATCCCTTTGTCCGGTTTCATCTTTCATTTAGGTTATGTTAATATTATTTTCTTCAATGGTTATTTATTGATTTTAGGGAGTCGAACTAACTGTATGAAGTGTTAAAAATATGTGAAGCGCGGCGAACACAATTATAACACATTGAAATAGAAATGAATACCCAGAGTGATGGATACTCCCAGCATCCAAAATTATCCGTATTTCTGGATCATATCTGAATAGCCAGGTACTTCCTAACCTTCCTCTTCAGCTCCATAACATAAGGCGATATAAATCACAGGGGGAATTTGAGAATAATAATATTAGTTTGGCATAAATTAAAATAAGAGATTACCCAACTCCAACAAAATTTTATTTTGTAATAATTACCTACTCAAGCAAGATGTTATACCTCCAATTTTATTTTATTTTTATTGTATAATATTAATTACGTATAATGGGAACTTGTACCCGCTAAGCCATTGCAAGTAGCTTGTCAGCGGGAGTTTAATTCAAATATATTATATAAAGCAAGAATAAATAACAATCATCGCACGAATGTAGCGCAATAATAGAACAATATAGGGGCATGCATGTTGTGATCAATCAATGTACACAAGTTGGAAAATATATATTTTTTTTAAATATGAAAACAGCATACCAGTTTTGTTATAGATATACTAGAGTCCAATTACATAATATTATAAAAATATCAGCAAGTATTTAACAAATTGATAAGTGAAAAAAATAAAACAGTAGTACAGTTTCGTTACAGTGAGGACAGACTTAATACAATAGTAGCACTTAAATAATTTTAAGGATACCCGCAGCTATCAAGGAGATATATACAATCAAAGAGACCATCACATTTTTTCAATAGACAATGGAAGAAAGAGCAAAATAGCGTAAATAAAATATAATTATTATACGAGTGGGAAAATAGGATCGAATAAGAAGCTCGACGATTCGGGAGGAGCTGACCATCCTACTGAGGTGGCTTGGGATACCAAAACATCGAATTCCGCTCAAGATTCTATCGCGCTATGCCAGAGGAAACACGTTCAGTGGGCCGCCCCAGACACGGGTGGGAGAAGCAACTCTAGAGGCTGTGCGAGGAGACTGGGCCCACTATGGATCCCCCCGACCCGACTAGGACAAGGGGATGTATAGATGTATAATTATTATACAAGATAACTCGTAATAGTATAAGCGTAATGAGTAACATTAAGAAAGGGACGCTTAGATGGTTTAGGTATGTAGAGCGAATGAACGAAGAAATTAGTGTAAGGAGAATATATGACGCGAATGTGAATGGAAAAATAAGCTGGGGACGTCCGAGGAAGACATGGCACGATCGAGTGAATCAAATACTTGAGTCGGGCCATGTCACAAGTCGGAATAAAAGTAGAAAATGTATGAGACGTTGTATGAATGCGAATGAAGCAAGAAATATATGTCGAGATCGAATTGCTTAACAGTCCGTCCTATCTGTCTACCCCTGCAGGGAAACGGCGTGATGGTTAGTTAGTTGGTTAATATAAATCTCTAAAATAATAAACGCCGCCATTGAAATTGACACTTCGAAGCGACAAAAATAATAACATAATACGTGTGAAGATAACACCCCACCTGCACATTTCAAATTGGGTCAAGGTCATTAAACGCCCACGGGGTCGGTAAAGACGTACAACCGCCCCCCACGACACTGGTACATTTTACTCGCACGCGATGGTCTATTTCAATCCCAGGTGATGGGGTCACCCCATCAGGGTGGGAAAGTGGGGGTCGGATAAGTGAACCTGGGCAGGAGGCCTAGAGCAGTGGTCCCCTACCCCCGGGCCGCGGCCCGATACCGTATCTGGATCAAATGGTACCGGGCCGCGCAAGGGCCTTCTTAAAAAATTGTCAACAAAGCAGGCGAATCTAGCATGCCTGCGAAACAACTGCTGGATATTGTAAATGATGGCAGTCTTAAAACTACGTTCGAGACAACGACTCTGCCGGTGTTCTGGATTAAAGTCATGGTGGAATGCCCTGAGAATGCGACCACTGCACCTACTCGTATATCCCTATGGCCGTTTCCGACATCCCATCTGTGTGAAGCAGGGTCTTCTGCACTGATAACAGCCAAAACAAAACAACGGAATAAACTGGACTTAAGCAACCATTTCGGGTGTCATATCTCCTATTACCTTCAGATAGAACCATATCGTTGCAAACAAATAAGCTCAGGATTTCCATTGATTTAGCGTTCTCTAGTAAGTTAAAATGTTAAATTTCTTTATATTCATTTTTCAGTGTAACTGTATTTTATATTGAAGGCATGTTTAAACACGATTCAATTAAAATTATTAAATCAAAACAATCTAAAATATTAACGTTCAATGTGTGTATGTCAATTAGGCCCACTGTCAGCACCTCGGTTGCGTGAACCCAACAATACGATACAACGATAATCATATATCACTATTGATAATTCTCTGTTCAGTATTTAGTATTTAGTGTGAGTTGGCCCTGGCCACTGGCCAGTCGGTGGGAGATGCGGTGTTCCCGTGGGCAATGCCAACTTTACCGGCGCCAGCACAGAGGTCAAGTCCCGAACTGCTCGCTCACGACACCACACAGTACTCACTCTCCCATGGAAATGTTCTTGCATCAATCAAACACAAACTACTCAAATAAACGCCAAAACACACGTATTACTATTACTGACAAATAAGCAATATGAAAGCATGCTAGCAGTCGGATGGATACATTTCACAGCGGTTAACTGACTACACCATTTTCTTGTAAATAGAACCGAATTACCGGGTACTTCTAAACCTTCCACTTCTCCACATCAGTCAGAGCACATTTCTCACCGAGTTCGGGTTGGGATGTTGGGCGATTGTGTGGTCGTGGCAATAGATCTACTTTACATACATAATAAATGTATTCAATAAAATGGTTGTTTTTCTATAAAATAAAAAAAATTACAATACAATTTTGAACTGCTTTTTTTTATTTATTTGCGATTCAAAATAATGAATAGCAAATAAATGAAAAAAGCTATGCCACCGCCACCCCCCAACATGAATTTATTTGTAATGATTAAATCTTTTTGAATTTGTTTTTTAATTCCTTATTAATACTTTTAATTTTTTTGATAACCTATAATAGTCATACGAATATGAGGTTTTCGTCGTAAGCAGTATTTATTTTTAAAAGTGCTAAAAGATGGCGTTCATCTCAATGTGCGAGAGAATGAACTGGGATTTTCAGAATAAGTAAAAAATAAATCACGCATCGGTGCGTAAATGCGTCCACAGCCCGCACACTGTAAACAACTACGAGTAAATGTAAATATCTATTAAAAAATTCTTACGCTTTTTAAGGTCATTTTATAAATATTCTCCAGCCCTAAAAATTATAAATACCGACTCTTCTTGTGCCACCAATCTTCTAATAAATGTAATATGGATAAAATAGCACCTGTAAAACTATCATATCATATCTAAGCCTATTATTAAATGTTCTAATAAAACTGTGTTCATCTGATGCGACCTGCCAGCTGCCAGCTGCAAGAATGGGAAATAGTAATATTTGTACAGTGCCCTTGAGGTGATTTTTCACAAAAACGGTGCTATACAAATCATTCAAATATTATTATTGTAGGTGACGACATTCTTCTTCAACCAATTAGAAAAATCGGAATACGCTGGGGTAGAGTTTTTACATTTCTCAGAGGAATCAATCGATCTTCAACACGGTCTGTTTGTTGTACTAAATGCCGGGGCGGTGACGAATCCGATCCGTGCGATCCGTGCGATCCGCACTGTAGGACGCATTAGTCTGAGACGAGGGACCTGAGCTCACAAATTCCAGGTTGTCGAGGGTTCCGGTCCGGACACGCGGGTTCAGATGAACACTGCACGCTACGGGCAAGCATGACAGACCTCAGACTCGGGAATTGCGGGAGGTGTGTGTAAGAAGGGCTGCGAGCTGAGTCACCGAAAGTGAATCATTTTTAAGGCGTCCCAAGGGCGAAACATTCGGCCAAATTCAGGTACGTACCAAATGATTAATTTTTGTTGTCCGTATGTTACCTTTCTTAATGAGGACACTATTATAATACCCGATTTGACATAAATGTCAACACATATTTAACTATTGAAAATAACATAAATAACTTTAAATGTAAATATGAAACAGAACAAGACAAAGAAAACAAAAAGATACGGTCGCGACTGATACTGAGACAAGTGACGGAATTCAACAAGGTCTCGGTAGCTCAATTGACAGATACGCGAGCAAGTCCCGGAAAGGCTAGAGGTTCTGAGTTCGAGTCTCAGTTGCGACCGTATATTTTTATTTTCTGTGTCTACCAATTGAGCTACCGAGACCTTGTTGAATTCCGTTACTTGTATTCATCTCATCTCGAATTCATATATTTATTGAGAGTTATTTTGTAAAACTTTGATAAGTTAATTCTAATTTTTCTTCTTCTTAATAATCTTTTTGATACATATTGTACATTTATATAAAGATATTTTTTTAATGTTCAGTTATATGCATATATGAATACAAAATAATTATAAAACATCGCGCACACAATATAAAGCGTTATCTTGCTATCCGTGGCAAATGTGAACATGTGCAAATATTCTGCACGCTTTAGTCGTGTCTTCCGGTGCCGAAAGGATCAATTACGTTAGTTTTTAGAGCACTCTCCATTGAAATACCGGTAGAGCGAACAAACACAGTGGTAACTAACTGAAGTACCCGGCGTTATGAATGGTTTGGAGGAAAGTTTTGAGGTTGTGATGTCTCTGTCTCACCCTCACCCCTACCCCTACCCAGTAATTTTCCTCTTATTTTGAACATCAAGTGTGCGAAATTTCATCAAGTATGAAAATTCTGCTTTGAACCTTTCTCTTGTTTCGATAGTCAAGTGTACAAAATTTCATCAAGCTCGGAATAAAAGTGTAAATTTGTATTTGTATTAAGACATGAAGAGGACGGGTGCTACAATTGATTTGATAGCTAAAGTAATATTTTGTTAGTGAATTAGATTATTTGAAGCTATCTGGAAGAAGTCGGTTAAAGTCTGTCGGGTGTAGTGTAATGTAATGTAGTATAGTATAGAGAAGGCCATACAGAAATATGTAAGTAGCGTAATAATACGAGTATAATGGATTGATAAATAATGACGTAACTCACGCCAACCAACTTAATTACTTGCTGCACAATGGCTGCACGGACAGTGGACAGTGGACAGTGGACATGCGACCGGGTGGCTGAATGGCGAGGTGACGGTGACGGTGACGGTGACCTTACAGGCTCTGATTACACGTTACCTACAGTTGAGGTAAAGGACTCTAAACCCTCAAGCGTCACTGCACAGCTTTCGCTTAGGATGTTACTCACAAACGCACATCAAATCGGTTAGTACAGATACTGACGACGACAGAATATAGCCCTTAGCGGCTCATTCTGTCGATAACCGGAGTAATCCAAGATGGAATGCGGGAGTGCACCAACAAACCTATGAATAAACCGTAGCCACGAAACTAGGGCAGTCCCTCCGGAGCAGTGCAAAGCGACTTCCTGCTTCTAACTCTCTTCCCAGTGAAGCATTGCACCAGTCACCCGGAGTAGTGTATCTGGGAGGTGGGGTGGGGTGGGAGCGTGCAGGAGACAAGGAGAACAGTAGCCGGCAATGCGTGCCCTATTGGGAAGCACACGTTACCCACAGTGGCAGTAGCCGGGAGGCGATGTGAAGGTCGCTAATGACAATGACCATTTCGGCTTCAACACCATCAAAAACGTCGTATTTTTCAATCTTATCACTCTACTCTACCTCACTCAAAGGTCACGAGCCGCCAGTGCTCCTTGCTATTACATATTTTAGTTGTAACGGGTTTGTTGTTATGCTTTTGGGTTAATTACAATTGGATAAAAAGCTAAAACGGGCCGAGAACGGCGGCAAGTGGCAAGTGTAAAAATCCAAATAGCGCTGATCGTCGATTTGATGGAGAATCATAAGTGATGAATATGAAAGTTGGTTGAAGTTGGCTGTGGTTTCACATCCCGTACAGCAGTGGCGGTCTGTGCCTTTTTGTAAAAGAAATGCTGGACAATAAATATATGCCTACTATCAAATTTAATATACAAATCTATAAACTAGTCTATGAGCAAGATGTAATTACTGACAAAAATAGTCCGTCAATTTACCATAGCTAAATAATTACAGATCCAAAATTTCTTAAATGTCGTATAAATGAAAAATAAACAAAAAAAATCCACGACGTCGGCTCCCGAGTTTTCATTTACTTAAACTTGCACTCGATTCGACGATCATTATTAATGCTTGGTGTTATGTTCAATGTGGGAGGCGGTTTTCCAGAATTCTAAATATTTAGAACACGTCGGTAAAGTTACCCGTGTTATTTTCTGTATTCATTTTTTATTCAAATATTGAATTAAATAGGTAATCGAAGGATATTCAATGTTTCAATAACTCGGCTAAGTAAAAAATACGTCGCGCAAACAAATGTCTAATCAATTTTTATTCAATTTTTTAATGAATTAAA
The DNA here is from genome assembly GCA_022606495.2 of Halesus radiatus. Classification (NCBI taxonomy): domain Eukaryota; kingdom Metazoa; phylum Arthropoda; class Insecta; order Trichoptera; family Limnephilidae; genus Halesus; species Halesus radiatus. The sequence goes on from JAHDVE020005599.1 coordinate 11,812, forward strand.
TGTATAATCGCTCTAAAAACAAGCCACCCGAATCGTGATATGCATGCTATTGTATGCATTATACTCATAAGCGTTAAAGACGTTTTTTGTACGTTGGATACGCTTGTCAAATGCGTATACAGCATTGGAAGGCAGTGCATAAAGCGCATACGGCAGATCTGTGTGTTTAAGTGCATATAGCTATTTGAGCATTGTGAATGTATACGTACTCGTATTTCAATTTGCTCCGTGCAGAAGGACGGTGCCGAATTGCTGTTTGAAAATGGCCTTAAACGCCGAAACAGCGTCACAATAATGACAACTAAAAATACTTGCAGAATTTAATAACAACATTATTAAATTTGATTTGCAGTGCTGTTTATGGTTCTGTTAGACAAAATACGTCCAAAGCTTTTTGACTCTACAACATAAGGAGCAACACGGCGTGCGTGGAGGGACCGCGCCTGCCATACAGTAACTCCACGCTCCATACAAGTCAGAGCCGCCTACTCCAATCAGACTAATATTAGAGCGATTCGATACGTGAGACCTGCGACCTGGCTCGTGAAATTCGATACGGAAAATCAACATGGATATCGGAGCGATGGCTATGGCCCCATGGCTTACTGATTCGGTCATCTGGGTCGCATTCCACATACCACATACCACACACATACATATCACATATTTTAGCACCATGTGAATATGTCAAAGATATACTAGAACACTTCACAAATAGAGATGCCATAGATACACTTGCTCCCTGCAGTTGAAACTCTTGTTCGATATCGTATGTTTGTTATGGTGGTAAACGTTGCAACCAACCAACATACCATACCTGCCGATTTACATGTGCTAATTTTATTTATTTGATTATACGACCATCTGGGCTTTTTAGAACAGAATACAATAACATAAGCTATGGAAAGTTACAAGTACTGGTACATGCGAGTTTTTAAACCATAAAGTAACATTTTAAAACGACTGATAGTTGCGCACGTGTTGCACAAAAATGTTACATTTCGTCTTGTGTTCCTCGTGCAATTTAATAGTGCCGACGATGGCAGACCTGTCAATTAGATACTTAATGACTCTATATAATACATACATAATACAACTAGGTCTGAAATATTCTCCTGTCAGACAGCGTTATTGAATGCAATCGATTCATCAAACTTACATAATTAATGTTTTCAATTGGAATTTTCAACTTAAAATTTACATAGGTACCGAAGAAATTAGTGGTGAACCCGTTCTATGTTGTTAGAATGTATTTTATACAAATAAGTGAATAATAAATACTCCACATTCCAGTTGACCTGTAATCAATGTCTTGAGATAATAGATGCATCATATTACTAAATATTCATTAATATCAGACACTTTTATACGAAACGGAGATCCGTTTGATAGATTCTCCTATCTTAATAAACGGATTGCAATCTTTAGAGCGCATGCGTCAGGTTAGAATGTTGTCCTTTTTCTATCGGTATTTCAATGGAAGATGCTCTGAGGAACTAGAGTCATTGATCCCTTCGGCACCGGTGAACAGTCGGAAAACACGCAAAAACGGGCGCCCAGTATTTGTCATATAAGTTTAACAGTTCGGCTCTGGAATGATTTGACGGTATGTTTCCTCCATCCTAAAACACTCATATCTTTCCTCAAAACCCCTTCACACAGAATCCCCAAAGACGGTATAAGCCCAGTGTTGCCAATCTTGAAATCTAAGTAAATTCCGTCAAAACTGGATATCCGCTAGATAATCTCTTTACTTCAATAAATAGTTTTTTTAAAATTTATTTAATTTAAGAAACAAACCGCTTTTAACACAAATATATATACAAAAAGTTTAAAAAAAGGTAAGCCAACAAAATGTATTGTGCTAACAGTGGTTAAATACAGGGATTTTATTTATGAAACTAACAAGAGAAAGAAAAACAAAATAAGAAGGAAGGGGGAAGAGGAAGATAGGGTAGGGACAGGAGATGCTCTCGATACATTTTATACTCGTGCATCAATTTGTGGTCATACGTATTATTTCGGTTGGATATTTTGAAAGGATATTGTGAAGAATGTCGATATTGTGAAATTGTGCGTTACATTGAGCACAAGTAGGGGGAATTTGGGAAATTTATCCTAAAATTGCTTGCGGGAAAATTAAATAAATCGGTTTGTCGGGTGTGTCTTGACGGCTTTATTCGATTCCGTCAGAAAATCCGTTAACTTTGAAATTCCGTTAGACACAAATTCTCCCATTTCCGGGGCACTCCAATCCGCTAGAAATGACGGGAAATCCGTCACGAAAAAGAAGTCGGAACAATGATGAAGTGACCCGACCAAGTAAATCAAATACTTGATTCGGGCCATGTCAGAAGTCAGAATAACAGAAGAGAATGTATGAGACGATGTATGAATGCGAATGAAGCAAAATGTGTGCGCCAAGTCCGATTTGATTACAGGCCCGGCCCGCCCCGCTGCACACCCTTGCGGGGAAGCGGCGTGTTGGTTAAGTTAGTTAGTTAGTTAGAAATAAACAAATCCCTTCAAGGGCAGACTCCCCTGACGGCCTCCATGGTCGAGGGGCAAGGCTCTCGACTACGAATCTGAAGGTCGCGGGTTCAAATCCCGGCGTGCGCAAGTAAATTTTATTTAATTAATTTGTGCTGTTTCACAATTAATTAATTAAAAATAATATATAGTATATTTGCGAACGTTCCAGAGTGGAAGATACTCTCAGTATCGCCCTGGTGAAAGACCACCATTCAGAATTGAAACGTTGCTTGAAATGGCTTTTAGCCGTGTTTGGTGACCAGATCTGAATAGCCAGGTATTCTCCACCTTCCTCTTTCCCCACTCCTTCTCCTCCCCAATACCTTCAGCCAAAGTTACGAATCTGCAAAAACATCACCTCGAGATATTGAGGTTTGAAGTCTCTAAACTGGCTTCAACAATCCATGAATATTGTTAATAAACCAACTTCACACGCGTCAATACCCGCCAAATCCATAGGTGTGATGGAAATTAACATAAATCGTTTGTTGATAACAGTTAAAGTACCTCAAACATCAGTACATCGAAATTATGCTTTTGCAGATTCGTGACTTTGGCATTGGACCGACGATATTCGAATTGCAACAATTGGTTGAGATGCAATTTTGTGTTCATTTCACCAAATTTCAACAAATACTTCACAAAAGTGTCAACACTGCTGTCACGGTCCGTCGCAAAACAAACATGTTCACTTCCTAAACAATGCAACAAATTCAAAATGCAATAAAAACGTGTCATGCAATCAATTACTAAGTGCATTGACAATAAGGAAGGAACCCCAGTGAAAAATATAATGGCTGTAAAACTACATATTCATTTAGATCAGGAAACGCTGATTCTGAATATATAACTTTCATTTTATATAATTATACGTAGAATTTATAAATCGTTATTTAAAAGTGAATAAAAAAATCATCTCATCAAAACACCTTGTTATATTGGTACCATTGGAACACCTGAGTCACGTGCGCATACTGTTTTGGATGAGAATGAACAATTTTATTTTTCGAATTTGTTTTGTATTCTAAATATGTATTTTTAGTTTTGGCGAAATTTAATCTTAATTTGGTTGACTTTAATTGCTCTTAATTGTTGTTCAATATAAAAATATATATATATATTTTAGATATACACATCAGATTATTCGTGAGCAAACCAATTATCAATACGAATATTATGATAATGTTATTGCTCAATACTATTATTATTCTCTGAGTTAAAGTTCCTAAATAGGTATTGTTACGTAACGAATGGGAGATTCTAGTCGTTGAAAGAATAATACTGCTTGCTACTGGATTACTTCTAGCCACTCGATTGCAAAACGTTACGCTTCAACCAATAGCAGCACGTCTCGCAATCACATGAACATAATCAACCAATAAGACAGCGCCGAGATAATTTTCGGCGGCTGAACAGCGTGGGTTCGCGAAGCGATCAGCGCCTTACTCATTCTGAATCGAGACACAGAGTCATCAGCTGCGTGTGTGCCTTAAGCACGTAGCCGCTCACTATTGCATCATCCCTAATCCAGACATGGAATTATCAACTGCATGTGGGCCTTGGGCCTATAGCAGTCAGTTATTATACTGGCACTTTATAAACGCCTGGTCTTTGCTTCCCGCTAATTGTAAAATCAGTGTGGGAACATATAATCTACCTGTGAACCGTGGAAGCTGGGCGCGTGGGACTCCGGCATGCCGTTGGCGTCGCCCGATTGCCAGTTACTCATGTAAGCCGCTACTAAACTTCCCTTCTTATTATGTGCTGAATATTTGTGCCTTTTCCAATAACATGTCCGGTTGGAGAATCAGCAGAGAGAGATTTGTCAGGAACAGATTAGGAACCACGCTTTGTGGTGAATCCCGTATGTAATTTACCTGCCATGTTTTGTTAAAAATAAACCCTGAGTAGAAAGTACACATTCTCTTCAATTAAGTAGCTAGATACCAACTCCGATCCTAAGGCCGTGGCCGACCCATTGACTTTGAGATGAGAAATGCTATGTTTTACCAGCTGAGCTAAGCCGCAGTGGAGCCAGGGTCCAGTCCTGAATCTGGTATCAAGGCGAGTTTGTACTGCCTTCTTTTCACCAACCCTCTTCTCCCCCTTTTCCTAACACTGTCGACCAACGTAGATGTCGCCGAGTTCAACCTCTTCCCCTCCCCAATACTGGTCCCTAGCACTGTCTTCCACCGTGCGGCTTTCCGCCTCCTCCTAACCCTGGCGGCCAACTTGGGCCTCATCCTCTCCTCTTTCCTTACACTGTTTAGACCTTCTCCTCCTTTCCCCCTCGTAACACTGTACACCCAACGTGGGGCTATTCCTCACCATCTTAACAGTATATAATGTTATTACTTATGTTTTGTTACGATTTACTGTGAATAGAATATAAAACTGTGTACGGTAAAGCTCATCCTTGTCTTAACATGACATTCTAATCTCAAAACCGACCGGCCATCGAATTGGAGCGTTTTGGCGGGCTTCGAAAAATTGAAACTTTGAAAATTATTTTAACTATGAAAACTAACTTTAGAAAAAAAACGAAATATACTGATATTTAAGTTTGAACGTCATTATTCATATTTTTGTTGTTGTTAAATGTACTGGAGTTCCATATTCTAAAAAAACATCACCATTGGAAATGTTGAGACTGTTGAGTTGGGAGGAGTCCATTCAGTCCATGCTCCATAACCCGGTGGAATTATAATTAGAATCAGAACACTATGTTGTTTGGGCAATGTAAGCACCGGGACTTACTGGAAGAACTCATTTTCCAGCCGAGTACAGCTACAAGCATTTGCCAAAGATCGGATACAGAGGTACCCCCCACTTCCTAGTGGACGGTTCCACATAAATAATATTATTGCATTCAATCATTACATAAGCATGTAGGTCTTCCAAGTGACAGGCACTCACTTCTGGCAAATAACGATCCATTACATTTTAATATGTATGCGTGGTATATGAATAATGCATGTTTGCGCTTCTGTGGGAAACGACTCAAAATCTTTGGATTCATCGCCTGCGGTTTTACCGGTCGGTTACGGAATAGGCACGCGGCACTAACGTCAGAATAAATAGACTAACCTTAAAGTACCATTTCGTCGGCTGAAGACAAAGGTCACGTGACACCCATTTTGGCACCAGTCTAGTTCACTGCCGTCCAGATGTGTTTTTGACTGCGGTAAGCAAATTATAAAAAAATTGTAAATTGATAGTTTACAACCCCCGAAATAACCAAAATTCGTATACATATATACCATAGTTTGAGGTAAAATTGTACCAGTCTGAAGATGGCCGTGATAAGCTGAAACCGGTCAGAAAAAAAAAGTTGAACTAAGTTTAAAAATCGTTTTAATAAACCATGAATTATTTTTGTGTCGCGTCGTTGCCTCAAAGAATCCAAAATAAACCCATTCCAGACAACTTATAACATGACCCGTTTACATTGCAGAGTGCACACACTGAACCAAAAATCCCTAGAAGTACAATCTTTAAAATTAATGTCGCCAATTTACACGAGATATTTCGACAAAAAGGCCTCAAGCCGGCCAACAAGATTGATTATCTGCTCACACTATCGGTTCATCTCTTCAGTGATTGTCTTTGGCCAGCATCCAGTTATCCAGTGAACAAATGCAGCGGTGCGGTCATCCAGGGCGGATTGTGTCATGCGGTGTTATTGCTTGCATCTCCGGGCGACTACGACTGACTGAACTCGGTGTTAAAGAGTAAAGGGCACTTCCTGACTGCAACGTGATGCACTGAGCAGTCATCTCAGGCTTGTAGGTACTAACGATAAAACAGCGAACCGTTTGTTAAGTTGATTTGCGAGAATTAAACAATTACATACACTGAAAACATTATTCACTGACGTCAGAATTAATAGACCTGCCATACAGCCAATTTGCCTACCATTTTGACGGCTGGATGTAAACCACGTGACATCCTAAATTTGGCACTAGGCGGGATCACAAATTTCTCTAATGCATGGCGTCACCATTCGTGTATTGAAAGGCAGCGAGAGATATTCGAAGATTTTACGAAATAAAAAATTGATCATGGTTTTTTTTCTGTAATTTAAACTTATTAAATAATACAATACTCGTACATGAAGTTTTATTGATATGAAATCACTGCCGTTCACGTTTCATTCGCGTGAGTTTGACTGCGGTAAGCAAATTTAAAACATTTGTAAAAAGGGTTAAACTTAATACTTCAACAAAATATTCGGTTAACGAATTTGTATACGTAATAATACTCCATACCCCTTCCAACAACAATGTCAATGGCATTTTGGTGATTATTTTTTCAGTTATTCTGGAAGCGGGGGATTTCTAATGATAACCTACTATTTCTTACAATGCATAACATATTTATTTTTATTTCAAGCCATTGAAGTTACACCAATATTTCAAAACTATTCAATTTATCCAACACATTCAAGTTAATATCTGTCTACTGTCACGGATTTTTGAAATTAGCAGATGCGCAGAAAAATGAAAGAGGCTATTAACGCAAGCGATTCTGATTTTAAGCTAGTTATTAAAAAGTTAGCTATGGACTTTCTTTGAACGCTGATAAATTGTTAATTAGTTGCGGATATGAATGTAATTTTAGACTTAGGTACAATGCACCTACAATAGTAACGAGACTCTGATATTCTACAATGTTTCCTTCAATGAAAAGCAGTTAAACTTGAGTATAAAGTTCTCGAAGTTTTGTATGAAATCCATACAATATCGATTACTGTCTATTGTATCTATTACCGCTAATCCGACTGCTCGTGTGACGTCACACCCAACAAGCCATAGATTTGGTGGGCTTTAAAAAATTGAAATTTAACAATTTTTTTTAACATGAAAACGAACCTTAATTTTTTTTTTAAAACAGAATATTACGTTAGGATGTCAACATTAATAAAAAAAAATTAAAAAATGGACTGGAGTTCCTTATTGTGAAAAATACGAGTTGATTTACAGCAGATTTGCTTTTTGAAAAGTGAATACTAATACTTTGCAGTAGGATGCGATGCAGTCTATCGGGATGCATTTATTCGCAAATCAAATGACAGAGACGAGTCTAAGCTTGTCCCCCCTTTTGGTTTCTTCCCTTTGCGTGTTAGGGCATCTCTATTGTATCCTTTGCTTTGTGAGATTATCTCAATACGTGTGATCTGTACCGATTTGAATCAGAGAATAAATTCATTGATTCTCTGTTGTTTTATGAATTTCGATATTATAAAACGTTTGATCAACTATATCCGCAGGAAAATGGTTACAATTAAATTAAATTCTACGTAGTATTAATTCAGGCCGAACTGAAAAATGTCGCATCATGAAGCATTTTCGATTCACCCGCATCCCTTCAACATGGATCTCAAAAAACTGGGGGTTTTGAAATTTTCAATAGTGCCCAGCTACTAACTGGCCCTATTCAGATCTCAAGAACTCTGACCTCACCTCTGCGTTGGATCCCCTAAATATTTAATGATAAGCTTGGCCTTGTGCAAAAGGGCGGATCGTCTGATTAACAATCCGTTGTTAATCTAACGTACAGATAAAACGAACATGAGTATTTTCATGGATTACCAGTTACCAGCAGCAAAACACCCGTTAAGGTCGGCAGCACGAGAACAGGTCGTTTTCCATTTCAGTTGGGGAGATTTTTAAATACCAACCTTCAAAAGATTACCTCTCAAAATTTCATGACATTCTGATGTTTGGTCCACGAGTTACAGTGATTTAAGTGAAGCTCTAGTCTTGATATTCACAAAAAAATGGATTCTAAACAATTTCGTGCGTTGATTTATCATTGCTTTTTGATGAAAAAAAAAAACACAGTGCAAGCTCAGCAATGGCTTGAAAAGTGCTACGGGGACTCTGCTCCATCAAAAACAACCATTTGTCGGTGGTAAGCTGAGTTAAAACGTGGTCGTACAGACACTGGAGATGCTGAACGCTCCGGCCGGCCAAATGAGGTTGTTGCACTGGAAACCATAAAAAAGTCCACCAAATCGTTTTTGAAATCCGTAAATTAAAATTGCGTGAGATAGCTGACACCTTAAAGATATCATACGGCAGTGTGTACGCTATTTTGCATGAACATTTGTCTATGAGGAAACTGTTGTCAAAGTGGATGCCGCGTTTGCTTACGGTGGATCAAAAACGACAACGTGTCGTTGATTCCGAGCGCTGTTTGGAGCTGTTTCGCCGAAATAAACCGGTTTTTTTGCGTCGGTATGTGACAATGGACGAAACCTGGATCCATCACTACACTCCGGAGTGAAAGCGATCGTCAGCCGAGTGGACTGCAGTCGGTGAGAAGCGTCCAAAGCGGCCAAAAACACAAATGTTGGCCGGTAAGGTTATGGCCTCAGTATTTTGGGATGCTCATGGAGTTTTGTTCATCGACTACTTTGAAAAAGGCAAGACGATCAATAGCGAACGTTACATTGGCCAATTGATGCGTTTGAAAAACGAAATCTGTTTGAAACGGCTCCAATGAGGAAAAAAAACGTGCTCTTTCATCAAGACAATGCGCCGTGTCACAAGTCGCTCGCTACCATGGTGAAATTGTATGAATTGGGATTCGAATTGCTTCCGCACCCACCATATTCACCGGATCTGGCCCCCAGCGACTACTACCTACCTGTTTGCAGACCTCAAAAAAATGCTCCAAGGAAAGATATTCTACTCCAACGAGGAAGTCATCGCCGAAACGAACGATTATTTCGAGGACAAAGATAAATCGTTCTACAAGAAAGGTATTGAAATGTTAAGAGAAGCGCTGTGCTGCTGTGTTGCTCTTGAAGGAAGACTATGTTGATGAATAAAGTCGAGTTTTGCCAAAAAAATGTGTTTTTTGATCCGCGTGTTACATAACACCACGATAGCGAATCAGTAACTATTTGTAAAAAAAATAATATCAATGATTGCGTTCAACTTGGGAGGCGGGGGTAGGTCCGCCGCCCCAGGAACCATTCATTGCCCAACACCTCGGCCAGAGGTCACCCCAAGAAGTGGTTCGTTACGTTTGGTGACTTAGCAGGGGTGCCCGGGTTCATGGGGTGAGATTTGTCCAGGTCTTGACGGCGGATGCGTCTGCCCACCAATTGCGTGGTGAGCCGGATTGAGAAAGGCCCATTGAGGGAGACTCTTGCGACCCATCATTGCCTTCCACCGCAGTGGGAGGGATCGATTCATACGTCCGTCACTCCTGAACGCACTGACCCCCCGATTCCTACCCACCCCTCATACCCCTTTCCTTCCCAGAACTTCATCTCCTTAAAAAGACCCTCCACACGGCATCCCCAGAGATAACATAGGCCCTGAGGGAATATTTTCCTCGGGGCATCTTGTATGGAGTTAATGTAAAAACCCTCTAAATACCTCTAACTACCCATTTAAATAGAACAAAATGGGGATTTCCAAATTAATTAAAAATAGGTGTATTCTTTGTTAAAAGTGAAAGTCTACTGCTTCGTGCCTGAATTAGCAAAATCCAGATGTGATGGCATCTCTGTTATTTCCTGACTCCGGCGACCACACCAGTGTGACTATACTGACTTGAGTATACACAGAGCCGATGGGACTAAGAGGGAATACCCGCCTCGGCCACGACAGGTGCCGACATCTATTAATAGTCGCCCGCACTAAACACAACACAACCCACCAAACAAGTCAACAACTAGCTTCGTCCACCAAGTAAATTCTATACAATAATGGGCACAGTTCCGATAAAGCGTGACAAATGAAAATGGCAACATCATTTAATTGAAACTGGTCCATAAGAGATCAGATCCGATAATAATAAATTGAAGCTGAATGAATCACAAGGTCCGATACGTTTCACAGAAGGAGCGTAGTTTCGTGCTGCGACTTCTGGTGGCTCTGAAGTGTGGAGGGCTGGCTCCGGTCCAACTGCCCCGCAATACAATAATAAGTTGCTTATGAGGAACGTTTACCAATGACATGGACCAAAACAGAACTAGAATACCAGACAAGCTCGAAGGTGTTGGTTGGTATGGTCCAGTTGTGCTCTCGGGAATGATGCGCATAATTAGACAATACCCGAACACTACTTCATGTTTTATACGAAGACAAAGGACAATAACATTTAAATTGTAAGGGCCTGTTTTTTTTTTAGTTTTGGTATGTCATTTAATTAAAAAGAAATAAATTACATAATCAATTGCCAAAAGCCAGTTACCTATTTTTGGATAATGTCGTGAGGTCGAAAGATAGAGAGAGATGGGAAAGGAAGATTGGGAAGTACCGAGATGTTCAGATCTGGTCACTAAACGTAAGTAAAGCCGTTAAAAGCAGCGTTCGGGTTCTGAGTGCTGCTTGGAAAAGAGAATAAAAAAACCATTTAGCAAACAAAATAAAACATATTTCTTCCGGGCTACGAATCAGCGACCTTTGTGTTCAAAGCCAAGGGGCCTACATCTCTGCGACGAAAGCAGTCAAAATAAATTGTTATGATTGGAACGACGTACGGGAAGACCGAGGGGACTTCAAGTCACAGAGGAATTGAGAGAAATAACACCATTCCACGATATTCCGAATCACAGCTGTGTTGTGAATTCTCTATAGTAATTCAATGGATTATAATCAAGTTTCGATGATCGAGAAATTTCGAGTATGCCCTTTGATTTTAAGATCGGGATACGTGCAGCATTACGCGTATCGATGTCGAGAGTTGAGCACGTCATGTACTGGAACAAGAAAGTGCATACATCCCACGGCCGGGGCCGGGGCCCGGGGCGCAGTAACTGGCCGATATAAACCACGCAACTGCGTAATACACACCGCACATAGCGTCCAATACATAAAAGGGAGCTAGCCCATAGTAAAATATTATAGGAAAGATTTTATTTAATTTTGCATACTTATTATCACCTTTGCGGCAGGAGGGTAAACACTTAATCTGGCAAATCATTCCACTGCCGACAATAACGAGTCGCCGCGGGCAAATGATGGGCACGTTTTTGGCATGTCGCCCATCTGTCAATGAAGCTTATTTTTCGGAGCACCTTCTATTGAAATATCGGTATTAAAAACACGGCATACCCAAAAAAGTTCTAAAATCTTACGATTCAAAAGCAAAGTGTGAAATAATCGTTACTCCACAGTCGGCGGATTTTAGGTGTTTTACACATTGTCGGTAACACAGACAAAATTGTACATAAGGTCCAGAAAGGACAATTCCAGGTGTCCCCGACCGGACAACTCTTACGACATTACACACTCTGGAATTGTCCAATCATAGAAGTCCGCTCAGACTATTTCAGAGTGCAAGCAAGATACCGTCAACGTTGTTCTCTCACACAATTCCAGATTAATGGATGTTTATGGATATTGTTTATAGAAGTTTATGGATATTTATGGAAATTCCTTATGGACATTCCGTATATTTACGATATTCGTGGAGATTTATCGTTAAGTTTTCTTCAACTAAAGACGCGAAGAAAAATAAAAAAAAATACTTATTACAGTGAAAAACATAGTCAAAGTTTCTAGTTGTCCGAGGGTCTCCTCGGATCCCTCGGAGAATCGTCCGATTAGTCCACTCTTAACTTCTTTGACGTGTAAGATGCCGCCAAAGAAGTCCAGAGTGGACAACTTTAATGACATCTTGCACCGATGTGGGCGTATCCGTGTGCCAGAAGTAAACTTAATATTCTCTTACTGCGGGTGAAAGTGATTAAACCATTTTCAAATACCGAAGTTCTTTCTTGGACGGTTCATTGACCTGTCTGGGGCCAATGATCCGTCCAAAAATCTATTGTAAATTGGCGACATCAGATTTCTTTCAAATCGGTATTAATCACACTTCTTCACATACTGGCGAACAAATTCACATAAAAGTATTTCAAAATCTAAGAATGCAGCTATCGTATGATAAATACATTATACGTACTATACACATTATATACTTTTTGCATTTGGACGCTAGTACAGAGGGCAGTTCATTTTTTTATTATTTTTAATAATTCATTTAAGACTTTTTACCAAACATCAGGCAAAAAGTACTTTTTAGTAGCTTGTGTAACGGGAGCTTATTATTCAAAACCTTATACTAAATTTACAGTTAAGGTTACAGTTAAGTTACAAAATATATAAATGTATATAAAATAAAAACACATGTAAGAAACTTAAAACATAAATATTTCGTAAGAATCATCCTCAAAAATACATAAATGACAACAATAAAATATTTCCCAATTATCTAATAGAAATAGTTTCTTTCAGCTAACCAGCTTTCAGCGTATTTATTAACTAAATTAATTAAAAGTTGCCTTTTAAACACCGCTTTATTAACATATACATATCAACATGCTTCGAAAGGGAAGCTTTCCTCATCAGGAATATACAAAATACTAAAAAATAATAATGTCGGGTATAGACAAATGATAAACATAGAACACAACAATGTAAGAACAGACAAATTATAAACATCAACAAATATTGATTAAATTAGGTGATAATTAATCAAAAATGTTAATAAAAAATATTATAAAACATTGAATAATAATTTTATAATAATATTAACAAAGAAATTATTTTTACTATTAATATTAATATGAAAAATTCAAAACAGCTATTTAAAAAAAAGGTTTAATTATATTAAATTGACTATAAACAATTTTTCTAATTTGTAATATTTCAATTTTTTCTAATTGTAAACCGCTTGTATTTGTATGTAAATAATGTATACCTTTATTTACACCAAAAGAATGATTGCTATCTAAAATATCAAATTTGTCTAATTGTAAACCGGTTGTATTTGTATGTAAAAAACGTATACCTTTATTTACACCAAAAGAATGATTGCTTTCTAAAATATCAAATTTGTCTAATTGTAAACCGGTTGTATTTGTATGTAAATAATGTATACCTTTATTTACACCAAAAGAATGATTGCTTTCTAAAATATCAAATTTGTTTAATTGTAAACCGGTTGTATTTGTATGTAAAAAATGTATACCTTTATTTACACAAAAAGAATGATTGCTATCTAAAATATCAAATTTGTCTAATTGTAAACCGGTTGTATTTGTATGTAAAAAATGTATACCTTTATTTACACCAAAAGAATGATTGCTTTCTAAAATATGATTGCCAAAATCAGAATAATTATTATTCAAAGAGCTCGGGTGTTCCTTCGCTAATGTTAAAATTTAATGTTAAAGTCTTTCTTTCATATGTAAAAAAAGTAATAATCGTTACAAATTAATTTATGTACACCCGATTTATTTAAAATAATATCTTTATCCTTGATATTTAAAACTATACACCACTTTTATATGTTTCGACAGCAATGCAGGAATACATGTGGAAATATTTAAAAAAAAAATTATAAAAATGGTGTACAAAGGTACATTGTTAATAATTTAATTAATAATGACACCACAAAGTTATAAATCGTTTGAAGAAATTATATATTTAAAAATTTATTATTTTTATAAAAAGGTTTTTGGTTAGTATTTTGGATGTTTTTAATGAATAAATTTGAAGCATTATTATTTAAAAACAACATTTCTCTCCAGTCATTTATTCAGTTCAGACCCGGATCAGTTATTTGTGGATGTATATAAGATTTAATTAACTTTTTCTTAAACTTACTATTATTTTTTTGTATTTTGTATATTTCTGATGAGGAAACTTCGCGTTCGAAACATGTTGATATGTATACGAGAAAATTAATGAAATGGTGATTACAAAGAATTTTTTCATTATTTTATTAATAAAGACGCCACAAAGCGTCAAATTTATTAATTGTTTAGTTATAATATTTTATTTTTATTTCAGCACGTAACATTATTTAACAGCTAGGAATCATGTGATCTATAGTTCTTTGTCCATATTTGTCTGCAGCTTGGGAACCATTAATCCTTCATTAAGATTGAAACGAGTATTGTAAGTGTGCTCCAGTGCTAGTCTATTTGTATAATATTAATGTGCTGAAATACAGAATTGCACTTACTGAAAGAATTTTGAGATTGTCCCTATTTGTCTGTAGCTTAGGAACCATTAATCCTTCATTAAGATTGAAACGAGTATTGTAAGTGTGCTCCAGTGCTAGTCTATTTGTATAATATTAATGTGCTGAAATACAGAATAGCACTAACTGAAAGAATTTTGAGATTGTTCCTATTTGTCTGTAGCTTGGGAACCATTAATCCTTCATTAAGATTGAAACGAGTATTGTAAGTGTGCTCCAGTGCTAGTCTATTTGTATAATATTAATGTGCTGAAATACAGAATAGCACTAACTGAAAGAATTTTGAGATTGTCCCTATTTGTCTGTAGCTTAGGAACCATTAATCCTTCATTAAGATTGAAACGAGTATTGTAAGTGTGCTCCAGTGCTAGTCTATTTGTATAATATTAATGTGCTGGAATACAGAATTGCAGTTACTGAAAGAATTTTGAGATGATATAAGTACATAGTACCCACGGTACGTAAGAAGCGTGATAGTTGTCTGTTTTTAATTAAGTAAGGTCTTTCAGAATAATATTATATGAAATTGTTAGCACACTGGCCGCATTTACCGAGAATTGCTAATATAATTTCGGCGGAGCGGGGTTCACACGTGAGGTTTGTTTCGCAACGCTGCCAACGACAGGCCCGGTAAATCACAGCCCGACCGACTGCTTGCGTTCTTCGCCAAGTAGTTCGACGAAACACCCAATGCACCGCTCAATGCATTTTCGTAACATTAGAATTGGGCTGCATTTAAAAATGACTACAGAACACCGGAGGTTATGTTATTCACATTTTATGTGAACACCGCACAAAAGTTCCGACTGCCCGAAACCAGAGAGACTATGGCATACCCTCTTTGTTAATTCTTGGTGGA
Source organism: Halesus radiatus (assembly GCA_022606495.2). Classification (NCBI taxonomy): domain Eukaryota; kingdom Metazoa; phylum Arthropoda; class Insecta; order Trichoptera; family Limnephilidae; genus Halesus; species Halesus radiatus. The sequence goes on from JAHDVE020005599.1 coordinate 27,212, forward strand.
ATCCCATCGTAATGAGTACAGTAAACCAATTTTACCTAAACTTTATTCCACTACTTAAGAAGTGGAATAAAATTGGTTTTAGCATACCTGTGAGGTTGAAGGATGTGGTTAGGGAAAGAAGGTGGGAAAGACAAAGGTCTGGGATTAATCAGACAAGGGGCCTGATTCCGGATCTTTTTAAGGATAAGGCATTGTCCTTATCGTCAGGCTTAAAGACTTTTTGCTTAACTGCGGTTACGGTTCTCTCTTAGGATAAGGATAAATCCTCATCCTTAAAAAGAACCGGAATCTGGCCCCTGGGCTCACCTAATGAAAGTTTTTTGTTGCTTCAGCACAAAAATGTCCTCCTTTTTGTATTAAGATTATTGTAATTCACGAAATTATCTAACATTTTTGATAATAAGGAACTAGAGTCGATTGAAAAAATGTACATTATCAATAATGACATTAAAACTTAAATACCAGAATATTTCTTTTTTTTAAGTTAGTTTTCATAGTTCAAATAATTTTCAAAGTTTCAATTTTTCAAATCCCGCCAAAACCACTAATAATAGATTTTATTATTGAACAACAATTATAGAGCTTAAAGTCACCCAAATTAAGTTTCAATTTCGCCAAAACTAAAATAATACATATTTAAAATACAAAAGTGAAAAATAAAAATGCCCATACTAATCTAAAAACAGAATACACACGTGACGTCAGATGTTCCAAATGCAGTGGTACCAACATAACAAAGTGTTTAGATGAGATGATTTTTTTTATTTACCTTTAAATAACGATTTATGAAATCTACGTAAATTATATATAATAAAAGACACATTTAAATTTAACAACAAACCTAATATGATTTTTTTTTAATTACAACAATAATATGTAAAGCTATGCAATTTGTAAATTTAAAAAAAAAGACATCGCCAAAAATGATGTTTTGTTTTGTTTTGTTTTGTTTTGTTTTTGATTAAATGGAGGTCTCTAATTAATTACACAAACAATGGTAAATATTTTGTTTAACACTCGTGGTTTGACATTAAAACACACTTTATTGATTCAATATTTAAACAGGCAATAAATAATATTTAATGAAAATTCGATCATACTCTAAAGAAGTTAATTTGGTAGATTATGCATTTAGGACCTAATTTAATAGAAGCTTCGGATATTGGAGATATTACATACACTTCAAACAAAGCGTTACATTTTACAAACCTGAAACCTTCTAAACTTCAACCTGAGGCCAAGCAAGCAAGCAAGATGTGTTCTAGTCGCAGCATTTTTCTTTTCACAGTAACTCCACACAGGCGTATACCATCTTTGGGGATGCTCTGTGTGGAGGGTCTTTTAGAGGATAGGAAGGAGTGAACTTGGTTCTTGAAGAGACCCATGTTGTAGGAGGGAGGAAACACAGAGGCCAGCAAATCATTCCACAGCCGAGGTGTTGAACACAGAACGAGTCGTAGAAGGGACTCGTTCTCATATGATAAATGTCAACCGTGTGCAAATGTTGGATGTTGGGTGCGCGTTTGGCGTGTTTCCCTACTATGCGCCGGTGCCGAAGGGATCAATGACGATAGTTCCTCAGAGCATCTTCCATTAAAATACCGGTAGAACAAGGACAGCATTCCCACCTGACGTCTGCGCTCCAAATAATGCAATCCGTTCGTTAATATAATAAAATAGGGATAAAGTAAACGTGTTACACGCTGACAGATGGCGCTATTTATTATTGTAACACCAACATATGCACTTTAGAGACAACCGCCAACAAACAATTCATTTCAATATTTAAAAACATTACGTGCCAAGTGTTTTTTTTCTAAAATATTGAAAATAGCGCCATCTGTGAGTGCGTAACACGTTTCGTTGACCCTTAAAACATCCATAATATATCTGGGCGATCAATTTTCAAATAAAAAATACATGATTTTGCGAAGTCAACATTCGGTCCAATGTAATGAGCAGTCTTGAAGTCTGCAGAATAGTAGCAACCAGATTTAACATCTTCCGAGAATACTCTAACTCTAGTTAGTAGGAATTATTTCACTAGATATCGGTACATATGGTAATTGGTTCCAAGGAGTTTGGCAGAATTAGAACAATAATAATACTCGGAAGTACTTGTGATTTGTGACGTTCAAACTAAAATAACAGAATATGTAGTCTTTTTTCTAAACTTACTTTTCTTACTTAAAATAATCTTCAAAGTTTCAACTTTTCCTAATCTATGGCCGGTCGGTTTTGATCAGTTTTGAGGATAGAATGTCAAATGTCAAAACAAGGATGAACTTTACCGCGTATAATTTAAATTAAATTCATAGTAAACTATAACTAAACCATAAGCAATAAAATTATGTACCTTTTTAGAAACTATGGGGTATTTCAATAAGGACGCTCGATTTAAAAATGTAAATAAAACAAGTTGTTTGTGAGATATCCACTCAATTTTTTTTTCGTTTGTTTTTATATTCTATGGCAATAAGTGTGGAATATAACATCGTTCATATGTCCGCCGCGGCTTTGCTCGGTGACACGTATTCGGGGTGTCCAGTTTTCAATGACTTTGTCGCATAAATCTGGCTGAATTTGATGGATGGCGTGTGCTACCTTGACTTTGAGGACGTCAATTGTTTGTGGTTTACTCGCATAGACCTGCAATTTAAGATAGCCCCAAAGGAAGGAGTTCTAAAGGCGTTAAATCACACGATCATCGCCGCCGCGCGAGATAACCGTGCCCTCAAATCGCTCCTGCAGAATGTCTATTTATTTATTTATTCTTAAATTTCATTATGAAAACAAATATGGTCGTTTACTTTAAGTTCCTGGATTAGTTGGATTTTGTACCGGTACAGCCCCAAGTCCCGACACAAAATTCGCCAAATTGAAGTTACCGAAATGCCAAGTTCTTCTGTACGAGAAATTGACTGCGTCGGGTTTTCCCGTACACTCTCACGCAGAGCAGCGATGTTTTCAGCAGATCTTGCGTTTCGGTGACGTACTGGTGTTGGCTGATTATTTACCGAACTGGTTGACTCGAATTTGGCCACCAAACGTCGAACGTCAGGACGGTTGAGGCGAGAAAAAAAAATCGCGTATTACGAGGAACGTTTCTCGAACGGAGCGGTGACTTTAATAATAAAATTTTATGATTTGCACACGTTGTTCAACGCTATAACCTTCCATGGTGATTTGCCGTACACTACTAAACAATTGACAACAAATTTGATAGATGTTACTTTAACAACGTGACTGCTAAAACCTAACAAAGTTCGAGTGTCCTTATTGAAAGACCCTATATAACTCGAAGAATAATAATAGTATTGAGCAATAACATTATCATAATATCCGTATTGATAATAGGTTTGCTCGTGAATACTCTAATTTCTTTGATCAATGATAGTTTTTGATAGCTTAAAGTTTAAATTTCTAGAGTTATTATCTCACAGTGGCGGGGTATATATATTTAGATTTGATCGCATTGTCGCGTAAGAAACGGGGGGGAGGGGCGATGAAAGATTTATTTATATTTATATTTATATATTACACAGTACCATTACACATAATATTTTTTTTTTAAGTATAATAAAGGTGCTTTAGATAGTGTTTTATAATGTGGAGTGTAAGGTGGGTTTGAAGAGGTGATACTGTGAATGAAGTGTTATATGTGTCGTGACGACCTCACTAGGAGAACCTGCGCAAAGTGTTCACATAGATGTATTAAATGTGGTACAAGTATTGATGTGTATTGATTAGTTTTGTTTTAATGTTTTAGTTTTGCTATATAAATGTAAATTAAGTAGAGAATTTGAAGAGAAATACAGTTTTTTGTTTTGGTTTGAGTAGGCAAATCCTTTAAAAAATAATAAAATGTAATTATAGATACTTTCCACTAAGTTTGATAATATTGAAGTATATTGCACAGAAAGGGGGAGAAGGGACTATCAAGTAAGCATAGTATTTTATATATCAGGTTATGTTTGGTTTGGTTTTATCATGTTTTGAATAACATGAATACCTTTTTTTTTTATCCAGGCTGTGACATATTTTTTGAGATTAATTGTAGATATATTATATTTACAGTTAGTAGTTGTTTCAGAGTGGTAGGCATGCAATTATAAAGTTTGATTGCGTAATACTTAAAGTATTTTTGCCCCACATCGGGATATTCAGGGTTTTATTTGTTGAGGATCTGGTTTTTATTAAGGTTTAAGGTTGCATTGGATTATAAAGTTTGTGTTGGAAAAGGTGTAATAATACAGATTCGGCATATACTTGTCTTATTGTTAGATATAACCCAAAAGTGGGCGGTGAGACAAATAAGATTGGGAACCTCTGATCTACATGAATATATATTATAATAATAACAATGGGATTAGCGCCGTTTTTTTGTGAAAAATAACCTCAAGGGCGCTATACATATATATATATAGTTTTTAGGACATAATATTTTTCACCGTATTAAAATTTTATCGACTGATCGCAGAACAAAATTACCGTAATTTATAAGATTTTTTTATAAATGTGTAAAATAATGTTAACCACTGAACAGATAATCCATAGAAGAGTGGTCTATACAGATTTTAAAGAAAACTGATAACCAATTTACATAAAACCTTTTGACCGCAAACAGGACGGACATAGTGGAAGATACATTCAGAATCGAAACAAGAGTTCCGACTGCTCCCAACCGTCTGGAACCAGTGAGACTATGCCATCCCCAATTGGGGTATGTTGTGAGACTGAAGGTAGCAAGGAAGCGAAGGAGGGGAAGTATCTGGCTATTCAGATCTGGTCACCAAACACGACTAAAGCCATTTCAAGCAACGTTTCCATTCAGAATGGTAGTCTTTCATCAGGGCGATACTGAAAGCATCTACCACTCTGAAACGTGGTGCAAATATACTACATATTATTTTAAGAGAATATATTGGGAAATAACACAAATAAAATTTAAATGCGCACGCCGGGATTCGAACGTGCAACCTACAACTTTATAACCGAGGAGCATAAAAACTCAACCATGGTGACCGGATCTGAATAGCCAGGTACTTGCTGACCTTCCCCTCTCACTCCCTCCAGTCTCACGACATACCCTAATTGGGGATGCCATAGTTCCACTGGCTCCAGACGGGTAGAAGGAGTAGGGACTCTAGTGCGGAATTCTCATAAACAAGGCCGATGACATTGTTTATCTACTCAAGAAAAAATGTCGATACTTGAAAACGTTTAATAAATTTCAGAAGGAAAAACCGGCTTTACTTCGGGCACACGGACACGCCCACAATACACTTCTAGAGGTATACCTCTTCAGTGTTTAGATTCAAAGATTTTCATGATGCATATATGTACAGACATGCATAGGTTTTAACATGTGAATACTTCATAAGAGTCCCAACTGCCCGGGGCCAATGGGACTATGAAAGCCCCAATGAATGCATGTCATGAGGCAGAAGAGAATGGCGAGGGAAAGGTGATGGGGAAGTACAATTGATCTACCGGTGGCGAGAGTCGAGGTCAAGTAATTTTATAACAATGAAGATAAGTATTCAGGATGGACGCAATCAAGACTGAGTATGTAAATATGAGATACGGAGATAAAGGGATCTCCCAAAAGAATACTGCATATCATTATGTCACAACACCTGCCTACGGAGCGACATCATTTCTAATAACGAAATTCTTCCTGCAATACAAAATCAATTTCTTTAACAAGATGTAAAAAACAAAACACACATAATTACATTTATAATACAAGGATAAAGTAAAATAGTGTTCATTCAAAGATAAATATTATATACATATACACAGATAGAAAACAGAGAACCTCTTCTAGGAAACTAACTACACAAGCCAACTCTCAACAAAGGCCCTTAAAATCACTTTGCAGGTTGCTAATTCAAGCAATAATGTCTGAAAATAGGTTCAGTTTGACAACCAGGGAAAGCTAATTTGAATGTTTTACCTAAAATTCCAGTAAGTACTTCATATAAAATTCAAAAGATTAGTTTGACGATTATTGTCTTTTGAAATGTTATATATCTTATAGCTAAACTCATTAATATATAGAGCCATGAAAATTTTTCAAGAAATACCAGCCAATATAAAAAAGGGGGAAAATGTGTTGAAATTTAAGAAGGAAGTGTCGAAATATGGTAATTGCAATTTTGAATGTCATAATTTGAATAAAGTTAATTTGCAAAAATATTTGTGTTCAAGATGTACTAAAACACACGTAAATAAATATATTTTACTAATGACCCGTTCAGAATTAACAGATAAATTGTTTGTAATATTTCTTGAGTTAACAACCTGCAAAGTGCATATTGTTAAGTGATCGCCGTTAACTAATTCTACGGAACCAAAACCACCTACTTTACTACTGGTTAGTTCTACTATTATTACTAAATTAACACCACATATTCTATAATAGTAAACAGCATAATAACATGCATATTTTATTTTACAGCATAACAAAATTCAGTACCTACTAAATTATCCGTAGGCAGTCAAAAGAATCATATTATTTTTCATTCATACCCATATTATGTTTTTGTTCCCACAATAGAAAAATTCCCAAAGAAGCTGCACCACTGACTGCACAGATACGTATGTAAATTTGTACCAATATTTCTTTCATAGTTTAGAAATTAATTAAATAAGAAAATGGGCAGGTGGTAAGCCTATTTTTTACAATATAACATTTTGTTTGTAGGGAAATTAGAACAAGTACCCCCAGTGTAGTAATAGTAACACAAGTAATCATATTCTATGGCTCAGTCAAAACAACATTGTTGATTGGTAACAGGTAGCATCGGCTGAAGTTATATTTGTGTTTATAAAATGGTTTATTAACTCTAGGATCAACCAATACTCGAACATACACCGAAACTGATGTACAAGTGTAATATAATATCCTAAAAGCATAGAAAAGCCTGGAATTCTAGAAGATTCCTCTAATCATGTGACAAAATAACATTGTTGATTGGTAACAGGTAGCATCTGCTGAAGTTATATTTGTGTTTATAAAATGGTTTATTAACTCTAGGATCAACCATTATTCGAATATACACCGAAACTGATGTACAAGTGTAATATAATATCCTAAAAGCATAGAAAAGCCTGGAATTCTAGAAGATTCCTCTAATCATGTTACAAATTCCAATACAAATAATTTATTGTAATAGTTATTTCATCATTCGCTTTACACCAACTGTAACTGTACGGTGCCGATCTAAAACAATATTGTGTTAGTTGTTCCATGTTATTTATTGATATCAAAACAGCAACTAAGAGTGACAGGAATATTTTCATAAAATTTTGAAAAATTACACGAGACGTCAAAATTCAATAGATTTCTCAAAAGCGAAGAGTTCATTTGAAACTACTATTAAAATATAATTTTTTGACCTTTCTACGCTTTGAGTTGTGTACCATATAGACACTGTTATAATAATATAGTATGAACATATTTCATGGGTACGGAACAACATTTAAAGTTAAAAAAACACACATGGTATAAATAAATAAAATAATTTGTAATTTATGCATGAATGTGGATAACAGTGCAATACGGGTTGTAAACAAAGAACACTAACCTTGCAGACAGGCTGTTACAACAGGCAACACTCAAAAACGCACTCGACAGAATTGGTAAGTTTCCGCTGTTAAGTACTTTCCCACTCTTTCCTGCGAAAGATGGACAAGTCTTAAAATGTGAACACTGCCGGAATGCTCTTCTACACTCCAATACATGGGACATTCTAATTAGATGGACAATTATTCATCTGGAGTAAAGAATTAACTATTTTCAACACAAAAGTTTAGATGAACTGAAAAAAACAATCTATTTTCAAACACAATGTTGTTCGGGTGAAACAAATCATTATCATTTCAATGATAGTTAATGGATGTTTGAAAATCGGGTAAATTGGAGTATTATTTTACAATGCGAAGCTGGTGGTATTTTCAAACACATTCGAGAGAAAATGGACAAGTCTTTATAATGTGAAGTCTTCCGGTCCATATTCAAATACATTTGAAACATTTACAGAGATTAATCTGTGAGATGAATTTGCAAAAATTGGATCATTGCCAATTCCAGCTTATGTGCAACTCTTTTTATTTGGAGAGCTCCGAGGCTCGGGTGATCAATGAGACTTAAAAAGAAACTCTTGACATTATGAAACATGTAGATATTACATTATTAGACACATTTATGAGCACAATTTCGACAATAAGTGAAAAAGACACATTAATCCCGCAAGCGGAAGAGTAGATTCAACTAATTACCGATAGTCAGGCGAATTTATATATGTTGTTAAGGTTAAATATGGGCAGATGTTAGAATCGGGTTAATTCTGAAACTGATAAGCGAAAAATAAAAATAGTTACAGAAATGGATCAAGTATACACAGCAAACAATACTTACGGTTCTCCTAAATGGCATAATACGTGTTACACAAACTGGGTGGACGCCTATTCCCTATTGTATCTCAAATAGCACGAAAAGAAACAATTCTTCTGACAACTGCACTATAATCCACAAATTTTCACACGCACGGAACACTTCTAGAACGATTCCAATTGAAAATTTCTACCGCACTGAAGTTTCAGATGATGAAGCTGTTTTCTTAGTGTTGCTATTACTGTACTATATTTTCAGGTAGGAACTGCATTATTTTTATCACCCCTGAGAACGAGAAAAAATAAATTCATAATTTTCTTTCAACATTTCTCCAAGTTTTGTTAAATGCACTATGAAATTGAATTTATAAAATACACCTTCTACATCAATTTACCCTTTGCTGTCAAGGAATTACTGTGGTATTGCCAATGGCATTATGCACAGAAATTTTATTTTTTAAATGCATCTTGTGATTACCCATTTTACACACAAAATTTGTATCCGTTGAACACCAGCGTATCCGATAAGTAACGTAATAAAATACTTTCTTTTCGTATATATTTAAAATATAAGTAGCTGTTCTGAGGAATCTACTTATGATTGATATATATATATAAATATCATTTTCTACATAGTCTACTATAAAAACACATTTTATAGTTAGTCGGTACAAATTAGACTAAGCCGGTGCACAGCTCAAACTCAACCCTCAGCACACTACGGAAATATCAGGTCGCGGGAGCTCGGCGATTCAAAGACTAAAGCGATTGACAGCTCAAATATTTTCAATTATTTTTATAAACAATAATTATTAGCCTGAAACACTCATCCAAATTGAAAAAACCTTCCGAGAAAAGATAAATATCGCCGACAGGACTTGAACCTGCATCCTTCTGATGTCCGGTCAGATGCTCTACCGTTGAGCTATGCACAAAAACTAAAGAGCACATTGTTTTCAATAAACCGTTTATTAATAAAGATACAATATTGATGATTAAAAAATCCAACTGGAGCTTGATATGACGGTGTGTAGGGCAGTGGGTATAATTCTAGGAATAACGCAAAAAGGGAGGAATAGAAAAGCGATCTTAGGTAGTTACAAGTAATTTATTTTGATAGTCGTGGGGTTAGTCTTAAAACTAGAGTTAATCTTAATTAGACATAATAAATTCAATAAAACTAGATAGGCAATTACTTAAATCTACTTCTAAAGTCTTTGTACTTAAAATTAACTAATTACTTCCTTAAATCTACACAAAAAGTTATATTCTTAAAATTAGAGGTTCACTGGCTTATTTGTATGAAAAAGTTGTTGTTTAAAGTTAGAGATTCACTTGGTTGACAGGGTGGAGGAAGTATCATTAGAGTCAGAGGCACTTCCCTTTTTGTGATGGCTGTCCAGGGTCCAGTGGCTGCTTTGTATGCAGCGTCCTCGCGTTCGCACTAGGTATTCGTGTACCTCCGGATCGGGAGTAGGTACAACGCGGGATAATCAGAGGCCTGGGCGGTCTCCGATGTTGATCTCCGAAAGGCGAAGATCAGTTACTTCCTTCTGGGATGGAAGCGTAAAATTCCCTCGTCGTCAGAGGACCTGGGCGGCCTCTCCAAGGAGCGAGAATAGGAACCTTCCTGGGCGGAAGGTTTCACTTGGCTGTGTGTCCTGGGCGGACTACTGCAACCGACCCGTGTTGTGCTTCCTCGGTGGAAGACTGCACCTCACTCGTGCTTCCTTGGTGGAAGCTTTCACTCGACTCTCCGTCCTGGGCGGACTCTGGCAATCGACTGTCTCCTAGAGCCCACTGTCCTTCTGACTACCTGTCTACCTGTATTGTTCAGCGGTCGTTCCATCAGCGGCTCAATTCCTTTGAGGGGATTATTGCCGTCCCATAAAATCACAAAGGAATTGCGGAAGTTCCCAAAATAGCAGTTAAGATTATATTATTTTAGTTACGATTTTTCCTAACAATAGGTTCGGCTAGCCTTTGTACTGAATTCATTTTATGGCCGGTCTAATCTGGGAATTCCTATTATTTAAAATGCACATTTTAAATCTAAATATTTCGGTGAATTCGGTCAATTATTTTAGGTGATTACAAAAGGCTATATCAAGCTCTTCAAAAAAAGAAAATAAAATTCAGAGTGATATTTCGATTACGCCCATCACTATGCAGTGTTCGAGTTTCTGTCATCTGTCACATAGATCATAGATAAAGCAGAAATCGTGATTTGTGTTGTGTAGTAATGTTTTTGATTTTGACTTATACAGCCTATGATACTTTGACAGTCACAAAATGACATTTCAAATGTCACATGAATAATGATGGTTCTGAACTGTTTGAACTCGATAGCAAACGCGATGATTTAGCAATTGTTTCGATTATAAAAATATGAATAAAATTTATGTTGGTTAACTTTTCTAAGACTGTATCTGCATTTCGCAAAGTATCGTTCCATAGGCAGAATAATAATTTAACATACTTTTGTGTATATTTACAGAAATATCGCCTTATCTTATCGCAATTTATTTGTTTTTTCGTGTAGATTAAAGTTATGTGTTGTATTTTTGCACATTTATCAAGTATCATTAGCAGTAGGATGACCTCAGCAACGATGTTGAAGAGCATTACTGGTGAGTTTTGAAAATTATACAATATTTTCTTAAAGTTTTTCTGGTTGCTATCAAATACATAACATAAATAATTACAAGTTAAAACTGTCGCTGAATATAATATTATTTATAAATTAAATGTTTTTCAATTAATCAAGAATCTAGTAAAAATATATAGTTTTAGTAAATTAATATTAGATTGGTATCTATCTACCAAAGGTATTTAGACTTTTGGAGTATTAAACATTGTTGCGCTTTCTCTTTGTTGGGCCAATATTTTGAACAACCTTGTAGTTTTCAATGTTAACCTTCTTCTTCCCATTCTCCTTCCTCTTGATCACCCACTCCCTTTAGCCTCGTAGTATTCTTCATTGGGGATGTCATAACCCACTGACTCCGGTCCCTTGGGACTCTTGTACGGTATTAGACTAGATCTGAGTACTTCACAACCTTCTTCTTCCCATTCTCTTTCCTCTTAATCACCCACTCCCTTTAGCCTCGTAGTATTCTTCATTGGGGATGTCATAACCCACTGACTCCGGTCCCTTGGGACTCTTGTACGGTATTAGACTAGATCTGAGTACTTCACAACCTTCTTCTTCCCATTCTCTTTCCTCTTAATCACCCTCTCCCTTTAGCCTCGTAGTATTCTTCATTGGGGATGTCATAACCCACTGACTCCGGTCCCTTGGGACTCTTGTACGGTATTAGACTAGATCTGAGTACTTCACAACCTTCTTCTTCCCATTCTCTTTCCTCTTAATCACCCACTCCCTTTAGCCTCGTAGTATTCTTCATTGGGGATGTCATAACCCACTGACTCCGGTCCCTTGGGACTCTTGTACGGTATTAGACTAGATCTGAGTACTTCACAACCTTCTTCTTCCCATTCTCTTTCCTCTTAATCACCCTCTCCCTTTAGCCTCGTAGTATTCTTCATTGGGGATGTCATAACCCACTGACTCCGGTCCCTTGGGACTCTTGTACGGTATTAGACTAGATCTGAGTACTTCACAACCTTCTTCTTCCCATTCTCTTTCCTCTTAATCACCCACTCCCTTTAGCCTCGTAGTATTCTTCATTGGGGATGTCATAACCCACTGACTCTGGTCCCTTGGGACTCTTGTACGGTATTAGACTAGATCTGAGTACTTCACAACCTTCGTCTTCCCATTCTCTTTCCTTTTGCCCATCCACACCCTTTAGCCTTACAACATTTCCTATAGGAGAGAGGATGCCATAGTGCCACTGGCATCCATTGGCTTCGGGCAGTGAAGACTATTGTGGGATTTTGATGGCATATTGTAATAAGGCCTTTGCTCATTGTTAACCCTTAACCTTCCTCCTCTCATCTCCTTCTCCTCCACGACCTCACAGCGTACCTCAATTGAGGATGCCATAGTGCCACTGGCTTTGGGCAGTGAGAACTCTTGTAGGATCTTGATGGCATATTGAGATAAAACTTTTTCGCATTGTTTTTATGTTTTTTTTTAAATTTTATATTATTAGTACATCTATACAAGATTAAGAAAGGGATGCTTAGATGGTTTGGGCATGTAGAGCGAATGAACGAAGAGAGGAGTGTAAGGAGAATATATGACGCGAATGTGAATGGAAGAAGCCGGGGACGCCCAAGGAAGACATGGCACTATCGAGTGAATCGAATACTTGAGTCGGGTCATGTCAGAAGTCGGAATAACAGAAGAAAATGTATGAGACGTTGTATGAATGTGAATGAAGCAAGAAGCCAAGATTGAGTTGTTTGGCGGTCCGTCCTCTCTGCCTACCCCTGCGGAGAAACGGCATGATGGTTAGTTATCTATACAAAATTTGTTAACTTTTTATGTACCTGTCACACTAGGGTTATCCTGTGTTGGGACAGGCAAGCTTGCAAATATTTAAATTTTATCATTAACTTATTCAAGAACATTTGTATAATAATTTTAAATATTTAAAAGAGTTAATTTCGAATGTTGGTAATGATGAGGACACATAAAAGTTATAGGAAATAAAGTATACACTTGGAAGTACATAAGGTTAGACTTGAGCAAGTTCGCTGGTTATTGCATGACCTAATTGATTATCCATTGTTTCGTGGTGATTTTAAATTAACTTAAACATTTAGTTTGTCTTGTTTTGTCGGGTAAGTTATTGTATAATTTAGGCGCAAAGTGTCTAAAGTTTCTTTTTCCAAATGTTGATTTTAATTAATTTTGTGTGTTTTGAGTATTTTCGTAATATTTGGTTAATTTGTTTTTAAAGAGGTGAGTTAAAATTGTTTTGGTGTATATTTGTTGAACATTTCGCTACACATGCCAATCCCGATGAGTTGTTATTATTTCCATATTGCAGCGTCCCTGGGCCGTAGGTCCGTGCCCCGCCAGGTCCCGGTGCGCCGCTTCAACTCCCGCTTGAGCCCCGAGCAGCTGATGATCCAGAAGACGTGCCGGGACTTTGGGCGGAGGGAGTTGCAGCCCTTGGCGGCCCAACTGGACAGGGATGCAGTCTATCCTGAAAAACAAGTAAACTCCTATTATCGTAATTGTTTCTTTGGTATTATGCGGTGTTGCACTTCCTTCTCCTTTAGCCAATGTTTCATCAAATCATATCCATGCAAATCTCTTTTTAAAAAGAACCGCAAACATTACCGGGTTACAAATAACTTGACAATATTAATTGACTTCTTCCTAATACAATCAATAATTTAACAATTGAAATAAAGTTAATAGCCAAATACCACAGTTTCAGGAAGGCGCTTGGGGACTTTTTAATGAGTGATTGTGATTGTGTTAGTATCCTGTTTCTCATATTCAGATAAAGGTGTATGTATTGTTTAGGTGTGTGGGGATATATGTGTATGCATGTGTATGTATGTATATATGGGTGTGTGTACGCATGTGTATAAATACGTACATATATGTACATATATAATAATAATAATAATTGGATGATTTGTATGGCGCCATTTTTGCGAAAAATCATCTCAAGGGCGCTGCACAAATATAGTCTATTCTTTATCTAATTGTGTACAGACAGATACAGAAAAACACACTTACCTGGCAGGGCGCTTCAGATTAACACAGTTTTATTAGAAAATTTAAGTATAGAATGGGAATAGAACACAGAGAGTATGTTGAAACTATATGTGCTCCATATTATCATTATTATTTACTTATCATTACCTATTTATTACTACTTATTACTATTTACTTATAATTTATTTAATTTTTTACCTACATATTTCTATTTACATACTACTATTTGCATATTTTTATTTACATATTACTATTTACTTATAATTTATTTATTTTTTTACCTACATATTTATATTTACATACTACTATTTGCATATTTTTATTTACATATTACTATTTAATTACTATTACTATTTACCTATTTTTATTTCATTTATAATTATGTACTTATTACTATTTATATAATTTTATCACATATTTTTTTTTACTTATTAATATTTACCTATTTTTATTATTATGTACTTATTAGTATTTACTTATCAATATTTACTTAATATTTAATGTGTATTATTACATGCTTATTACTACTTACTGATCATTATTAACTTCCTAATATTATTTAATTATTATTATCTGATCTTTATTATTTATTTACTATTATCTACTTATTAATATTTAATCATTTTTTTTCATGTATTATTGTTTGCTTATTAAAATTTACGGATTATTATTAAATTGTGTTGCCGCTCATCTCAACACAGGATTGTCCTAGTGAGATGGGTGGCTAATGTTTTTGTTTTCATAATTAAATTTAAGAATAAATAAATCAAACAAATATGAGAAGATATTTTTACAGTTGCTATTTTATCCTCCTTTTATATTGATGTTACATTTTGTTAGGGTGTGGGGAGAGGGAAGAAGGACTAGGCAGTGTAAGAAAGGAGGAGAGGATGGGGCCCCAAGTTGGCCGCCAGTGTTAGGGTTGCGGGGAGAAGCCCCACGTCGGGTGTACAGTGTTAGGGTTGGGGAAAAGAGGGACTCAACGACATCCACGTTGGTCGCCGGTGTTGGGAGAGGCGTCAGTGTTAGGAGAGGATTGTGAGAAAAGGGGGAAAAGAGGGTTGGTGTAAAGAAGGCAGTGCAAACTCACCCTGACACCAGATTCAGGACTGGCACTGGCTCCACTGTGGCTTAGCTCAGCTGGTAAAACATAGCGTTTCTCTTCTCAAAGTCAAATGGGTCGGCAGCAGCCTAACGGCCGTTTTCTCCAACTTTTCGAATGATCAACTGAGCTGCCGATCAGCCAAGTGTTTTGTTAAGTATTCGCGCTATTTGACTGTCACCAAACATTTTTCATCTTTGAACTTCCTAAATTGTCTATGAAGGACTCGCCCACTTCTATGGAAAATATAATTGTACCCCCACACGTTCATAGTCAATAAAATGACATCAAAGTAAACACTTTCAATGTTAAATTAACATAGACGAGTTAATTTTCTATTTATTATGAATACATATTATTTGTCTTAAATATTGTAATACAAACACCAACATTTTATATTTAAAAACGCATATGTTAAAAATAAAGTGTTACCTTGACTATTACCGATGCCGCGAAAACGGAAGTAAACATTGTTGACGTTTGTCTTCTGTGCGTTCTTTCAATTTTCAATCAGTCTTTATATATTCCACTATTTGAATTATGTCAATAATATCTCCATCGTCACTGTCTTCATATTCGCCGTCCATACCCGCTATTGGTATTACATTAAAAATATCTTCATTTTCGCTCTCCATGTTCAAAATTATCAATACAATAGGTACAGAAAATAGTTCGCGGAAACGAATGACGTTTGAGACCATAGATATCTATGACATTTGACGTTTACGCTGTCATTTGATACTCTGTTGACACTTTTTATAACTAGTCTTTCACTGAGGAGAACTCTTAATCCACATAATTCGATAACTTAAGATGATCCCAAGTTTGACTGAGATTTCGTTGGGAAATGCGAATTTGTGCATTTGAACAGTGCTGAGGGAAAATTCCGGCTCAGCCGTTGCTCAGTAAGGTTGGGAAGAACGGCCGTTAGAATTGGAGTGGGTTTCTAGTCTACTTAATTGAAGGGAATGTGTGCTTCCAACTCAGGATTTATTTATTTATTTATTCACGCCTAGAAGGCTTTTACATGTTGATACATTTGTCACATAGTTTTACAAGGGAATACAATAATGTACACATAAAATAATAAATAGGTGTAAAAGAAGTAAGTAGATACAATATAACAGTATGTAGATACAGCGTAATTATCACAATGAATAATAGTTTATCCTGTGGTTACATGATAACAGCAGGTTGTACAAAAGAGTATAAGAAGTAGTTTAGTGCATAATATAATAACATAAGTATAAAAGAAATGAGAAGGTAGATACTATGTAAGTAGCTAGTTTCAGCGCAATAGGTGGGTAATAAAGGCAGTAGAATTATAATTACTATGACGTTGTAAAATATGAACAGTATATAATATACGTGTTTATAAAACAGCAAGCCTTTATTATACCTGTTTGGGTATTTTGCAGAAACATAACATAATAAAAATTGCAATAAAAAACGATGCAGATGAAAAAAAAAAAAAAACTTAATAAATTTTAAAAAACATTCAAATAAACTGATTTTTAGCTTGGACACAGTGTTGTAACGGTAAACATCAATTGAACTGAACTCATTACCAAGTCTGAATCTTTGAATAGGAGAGTTCTCGAAATAATTATTTGAAGACGCTGGATTGTTATACAGAGCCCTCTGTCTCGTGTTACGGCTGGGTACATGCAGGGTAATAAGGCTCGTTAAATCCAGGGCGTCCAATCTGCCATTTGCTATTTTGAAGAGACATACTAAATCGCTCACTGTGCGCCTAGATGATAAATCGCTTAGGTTAAGTAGCTTCATTAAAAATGTATAATTAAGATTTTCGATTGGAATACCTAACTTGTAATTAATAAATTGAAGAAATTTATGTTGCACTCTTTCAATTTTTTGTTGGTGAATCTTATAAAATGGAGCCCAGATTGTCGAATTATACTCCAAATTGCTTCTCACCAATCCAGTGAACAGTAATTTAAAGGAGTTAATTAATTTGAAATCTTTGACTGTTCTCAAAATAAATCCCAAACATTTCAAGGCCTTATTATGGTAGATATTTCATTAATGTGGGGAATAAAAGTTAGTTTGCTGTCAAAAATTATACCAAGGTCTTTTATTTGCTTAAACCTTTTTAGGTGAATGTTGTTAATGCTATATTGATACGTGAGGGGATTTTTAATTCGAACAAAAGTTATAGTTAGACATTTTTAAATATTGAGAAACAGTTCATTACGAATGCACCACTCTTGTAGCCTATCAAGATTCAATTGCAATACGCAACAGTCATTGAGATTGGTAATAGTTTTGTAAATTTTAAGATCATCAGCGAATAGGAGTATCATAACTACATCGAAAATAGTAGTTATGTCGTTGATAAACAAGGAAAACAATACTGGTCCCAAATGTGACCCCTGTGGAACGCTGCTGAAGATTTCAAACTGATATGAAAAGTGTGAATTGAGTTTAACCGATATTTTTCTATTATGTAGATAACATTCAAACCATCTCAAAATATTCCCGGTTATTCCAAGACTACTTAATTTATGTATGAGAATTTTATGTGAGACTTTGTCGAATGCCTTACTAAAATCTGTGTACACTACGTCTGTTTGGAGACGCTTGTGCATAGTTTTGAGTAAATGTTCCTCATAAATCATTAAGTTTGTAAGAGTCGATCTTTTTGCCATGAAACCGTGTTGTAGATGTGAAATTACTTTATTAATTTTAGGCGAGAGTGTGGTAAGTAGAGCAGATTCAAATAGTTTCGGAATTGATGACTGAATACATATAGGTCTTTAGTTGGAAATATCAGATTTATTTCCTTTTTTGAAGATTGGAGATAGAAAGCTCGTTTTCCATTTCTTCGGAAAGGTGCCAATTTTTAGAGACAAGTTAAAAAGTTTAGTAAGAGGATAAGTCAAGACTGACAAACATTTAAATAAAAAGATTGGAGGTATGTTATCGGGACCAGCTGATTTGTTAAGATTTAGGGATTTCAATCTAGTTCTAATATCACTTTCTTCAAATATACATTGATTAAAATCGATCTTATTGTCATTATTAGTTATTGAAGCGTCGAGCAAGGAGAGTCGTTTTTAGTATCATAGACTTTGCTGAAGAATTCGGCAAATAGATTAACGACTTCTTGAGGATTATCGGCCATTTTCTTATCTAGATACATGTTAGAGGGAATACCAGAGTCGTCGTTATTAAGCATGTTTCAAAATTTATAAATATTCTGGTGATTGGTAAGAGCCAATTCTTCACAGTTTTCAATGCACTTTTTGTAACATAATTTTGAAATTATTTTAGTATTTGATCTTAATTCATTAAATTTTGCGTAATCTTTAGGATCCCGTGTTGATTTGTAAACTTTATGAGCAATTTTTTTGTCTTTGATTGAATTGATGAGATCTTTACTAAACCATTTTGGGTATTTTTGAACAGTAATTTTAGAAATAGGTACAAGTAAATCAATAGCACTATTTAGAATTAAGTAAATTTTATCTACCATTTCATTAATGTTTACTCCCACATCCAAAAAGTTCCAGTCAGCAGAGGATAAAAGATTATTGATTTATTAATTGATAAACTAAAGTTCTTAAAAACTTAAGACAAGATTTTTGTGCATAGCGCAAAGGGTAACAATTATTATTTTTATAAACAATAATTATTAATCTAAAACACTCATCCAAATTGAAAAAACCTTCCGAGCAAAGATAAATGTCGCCGGCAGGACTCGAACCCGCACCCTTCTAATGTCCGGTCAGATGCTCTACCGTTGAGCTACGTCGGCTTATCGCAAACCCGCCAAGTTAATCAATATATACTAGTGTTCCATTCAATAATTACTGTTTTTATTATATTTTCACCTGTAAACAACCAACTTTATTAGTATGAGAGAGGCTTGTAACGGCTAAATCCCTCAAATAGATGGCGTCGAGACAAATTATGTCTACATTTTATTGGTGAAAATTGCTTTGACTTGTCAAATATTTATTAATTGATAAACTAAAGTTCTTAAAAACTTAAGACAAGATTTTTGTGCATAGCGCAAAGGGTAACAATTATTATTTTTATAAACAATAATTATTAATCTAAAACACTCATCCAAATTGAAAAAACCTTCCGAGCAAAGATAAAT
The DNA here is from genome assembly GCA_022606495.2 of Halesus radiatus. NCBI lineage: Eukaryota > Metazoa > Arthropoda > Insecta > Trichoptera > Limnephilidae > Halesus > Halesus radiatus. The sequence goes on from JAHDVE020005599.1 coordinate 46,484, forward strand.
GTCGCCGGCAGGACTCGAACCCGCATCCTTCTAATGTCCGGTTAGATGCTCTACCGTTGAGCTACGTCGGCTTATCGCAAATCCGCCAAGTTAATCAATATATACTAGTGTTCCATTCAATAATTACTGTTTTTATTATATTTTCACCTGTAAACAACCAACTTTATTAGTATGAGAGAGGCTTGTAACGGCTAAATCCCTCAAATAGATTATTGATTTGATTAAAATCTGCTTTGAAAAAGTTCAATTTTGCAGATGCAGGTGGAATCTTTTTCGTTATTGAACTGTGGTATACAATCGCTAATGGAGGGTGATAATTGTCAATTGGAAGAACAGTTTCAGCAGATGCGGATACATTAACAAAATAAGAATTGGAGAACACTAGATCGAGAATACGAGAATTTATATTATATACCTAGTTTAACTGCCGGAGGTTTAAAAAATTTGACATTTCGATAATTTCATGGGAGCCATGGTTGATGTTGTCCGAGCAAGAAGTCTTCTTGTTTTCTATGTCCCATACAACATTAGGTATATTGTAGTCTCCTGTTAAAATAAAGGTAGCTTCAGGAAATCTCCTTCTCATTGCTTCTACTTCGAGGTAGTGGTCTTTATATAATTAAGCGTCAGAAGAAGGAGGAATGTAGATGCAGCCGACTATAATTTTTTCCTTTTTGGTAGATACCATGATGAACAGTTGTTCTAGATTTGTGTAGATGCATTTGATTTTTCTTGAATTAAGTTTTCTATTTATGGATATTAACACACTGCCTCCTCTAGCTTTCTTATTGGTACTTTCACTTCTGTCACATCTGTACGCTGAATGTTCGAAGAAACCCAGCTCTGCACTTTTGATGTTGCTGTACAGCCATGTCTCAGTGAAAGAGTAAATATCATGATCCATTGTAGGTAAGGTTGATTTCAAGTCCTGTAATTTAGTTCTTAGTCCACATACATTTTGATAGAAAATATTTAATTTAAATTTTAGTTTTTTGGATGTATTTTAACTATAGAAGGATTGTTATTGATATATTTGATTGTTATAACAAAACATAGACAGGTAAGTTATATACGGGTTTCACCACAAAGGGTGGTACCTAGCTGTTCTAGACAAAATCTCTCTCAAAAATTGGAAAGGCACAAATATTCAGCACATAATAAGAAAGGAAGTTTTTTCGAAGGAAGCAAACACTTTGGGGTGTGACATTATATATTAAATGAAAAACACAATTTGTAAAACACCACTTTTATTGAATTAATAACCGTCGCCAACCAGGTTTCGCTTCACCGAAGCTTCGTCAGGGCTTATTATTAACTAAAGATAATTAGATACAGGCACATATATATACATAAAACAATGAGTGAAAGAGATATAAAATGAAAGAAAGAGACACATATAGAGTGGGAGGGGAGACATTATTTAGGGAGAATAAGTGGGGGGGGGAAGGAAAAAGGAGGGGGGGGAAACAGCTGAGATTACCGGAATAAATTAAGTATGGGACTATTAGTTAAATTAATTTGGTTATTAATAATGTTTAAATTATTATTAACTGCTTTTTTGATCTCGAGGGCTTCTAAATTGTTTAATCTTATTCCAATTCCATTTTTATGTAATATTTTAATACCCGAGTCTTTATCGAATGAGTGATCTGATTCTATTAAGTGATTCGCGAATTCTGAAAAGGCATTATTATTTAGACATCGTAAGTGCTCTTTTACTCTTACGTTGACGTTCCGGGCCGTTTTACCGATATATAAAGACTCGGATTAAACATTATAGACTATAATTTAAACATTATTAATAACCAAATTAATTTAACTAATAGTCCCATACTTAATTTATTCCGGTAATCTCAGCTGTTTCCCCCCCCCTCCCTTTCCCCCCCCCTCCTTTTCTTTCCCCCTCACTTACCCTCCCTAAATAATGTCTCCCCTCCCACTCTATATGTGTCTCTTTCTTTCATTTTATATCTCTCTCACTCATTGTTTTATGTATATATATGTGCCTGTATCTAATTATCTTTAGTTAATAATAAGCCCTGACGAAGCTTCGGTGAAGCGAAACCTGGTTGGCGACGGTTATTAATTCAATAAAAGTGGTGTTTTTCATTTAAAAAGGAAGTTTTAATAGCGGCTTACATGAGTAGCTGGCAATCGGGCGACGCCAACGGCAGGCCGGAGTCCATGTGGCTAGCGACCACGGTTCACAGGTAGATTATACATTCCCACACTGATTTTAACAATTATAGGGAAACAGAGATAATTCCACGTCTGGATTGGGAAATCCAATCGTGCGTTCGGTGCCCAAGGCACTAGAACGTGCTGACAACTCCGTGTCTAGATTAGGAAATCATGCAATAGGAAGTACTACGTGCTTGAGGCACACACGCAGTTGCTAATTCTGTGTCTGGAATCCTAATGAATGATGGCGGTACGCTCGCTTCGCGAGCCCACTCCGAAATTAAGTGAGTCCGCTTGTTTCATTGGTTGAAAAACAAAGATGGCCGGCGGAAACTTACCGGATTGTTGATTATGGTCATGTTATTGCGAGGCGTGCTGTTATTGGTTGAAGCATATCGTTTTGCAATCGAGTGGCTAGAAGTATTATTCCTTTAACGACTAGAATCTTCTATTCGTCACGTAACAATTTATTAGAAGATTGGTGGCACAGGAAGAGTTGGTATTTATTTGAAATATTTATAATTTTAAGGACTGGAAAATATTTATTAAATGACCTTAAAAGGCGTAGGAAGTTTTTAATGTGCGTATGTGTTTACGTGTGTATGTATGTATGCACCTATGTGCACATGTGTGCATGCATACATGCACATATATAAAAAAAAGTTATATATATTTTTATGCATGTCTTTTTCTCCTTTTCTATCTTCTACTTTCTTTTATAATTTTTCCAATTTTCAGTTGTTTGTACGAGGTATGTTAAAAATAAAGGTGAATTTCAAATTTTTTCGAAAAGTATTTATTTATTCATTAATATCCATTTTCTCCCCTTCAAAGTAATCCCCCTCAGATATAATGCACTTATGCCAGCGCTTCTTCCAATCCTCGAAGCACTTCTGGAATGCGCTTTTCGGTATGGCCATCAGCTCGTTCTTCGATTCTGACTTTATCTCATCAATTGTGGCAAAACGCTTTCCTTTCATTGATCTCTTCAGTTTCGGGAATAGGAAAAAGTCTGGTGAATACGGTGGTTGAGGCATGAGGTGGTTGATTACGGTGTTGTTTTTGGCCAAATAATCATGAACAAGCATTGATGTGTGAGCTGGTGCGTTATCGTGATTCAAAATCCATGATTTTTTTTTCCACAATTCTTATCGTTTGAGCCATATTGCTTCACGCAAACGTTGCATAACTTCCTTGTAGTATTCCTTATTAACCGTACGATCAGTTGGCGAGAACTCATGATGCACCACACCATTGTAATCGAAGAAAACAGTGAGCAAAACCTTCACATTTGATCGAACTTGGCATGCTTTTTTCGGTCTTGCCACTTCTGGCCTCTTCCATTGGGATGATTGGGTCTTGGTTTCGACGTCATAACCATATACCCACGTTTCATCACCAGTTATGACCCTTTTGAGTAAATCTGGATCGTTGTTGACGTCATTCAACAACTCCTGAGCGATACTAATGTGACGTTGCTCAAAATTTAGCAATTTCGGAACAAACTTCGCTGCCTCACGTTTCATGCCCAAAACATCCGAGAAAATTGCATGGCATGAGCCGATTGATATGCCAACATCCTCTGCAACTTCCCTAATAGTGATTCGATGATTTTCCAAAACCATTTTCTTCACTGTTTCGATGTTTCTTCGTTTGTTGACGTGGTTGCAACTCCAGGATGCTCATCGTCATTAACATCTTCTCGGCCTTCTGTAAAGCGCTTGTACCTCTTATAAACACGTTTTTGAGACAAAGTAGACTCGCCGAATGCCACAGTCAACATTTTAAGTGCGTTGGAGCACTTTATTCCATTTTTAACGCAAAATTTAATACATATTCTTTGATCCATTTTTTTCAAAAGTAAAAAATCGAGGAACACACAAAAACGTGACTAACCTTTCCAGTTGTCAAAAACAAACCACCAATCCAAAATGACTGATAATGCTAACATATGATAAACATATGTGTACCAACATAACAAAAAAAAAATCGATAATCGAATGTACAGAGCCCGCGAAAATTCAAAATTCACCTTTTCTTTTGAACACACCTCGTATACTAAATCCATATGTTTACACTAGACTTCATACAAAGTAACTATACTCCATTGTTCACCATGAAACAGGCAGCCGCCTAGTATGGTGATCTAATGTATCTACTCCATGTAAATGTCTTCATTAAATGTCATGTATTTTATAAATAAATAATTAAAATCATTATTAGCAGAAAATGCAGTTTGTGCAGTGATGGAGGACTTAGCTACCAGAGGAATCCCCGACACAACTAGCTTTTGGCCATTCGGCCACTAACTTAGCTGAAGCTTCTAAAAAAATTATAAAAATCTCTTTCGCGGAGATTGTTACAAAATGATTGCTTTTCCGTACCATGGTTAATAATTACCGTTAGAGTACGTCTTATAATCAGTTAATAATGTACTATTGTATGAAGCTATCACTTTGTGGTTATCCATTATAATTAAATGAAACAGTCAAACTTTGTTTTAACCACTTTTTATTTTTAACTCCGGCTGGTTTCGGATTAACCGTTCCATCATCAGGGCAAAATATGTACTAAACAATATTAAAAAATACATATTAGTGGCACAGTGGGGGTGGGGGCGTGACTAGGTATTAGTAAAGAGTGGGGGAAGAGAAAGAGATTAAGGGAGGGGTGAAAGGAAACATTTAAAATGGGGCTGTAAGATTGGTTTTTTGATTGTTACTAACAGACTCATTATTATTAAGGGATTTCTTAATTTCCAATGCTTCTAAATTATCCAAGCGTTTACCTTTACTATTAATGTGAAGAATATTGATCCCCGTATTTTTATCAAAACTATGATTGTTTGAAATAATATGATTTGGGAATTCGGAAAAATTATTATTTTGTGGACATCTTACATGTTCTTTGATTCTAATGTCGAAATTACGGCTTGTTGTTCCGATATGTGTGATATTCATGTTGTGTTTAATAATTATTTGTCACGATACAATACTTATTCCTAATCGTGAAATCTCTTGAATCAGATGTTTATTGACTGATATGTTAAGATAATGGTCCAATTGCGTAACTTGTATTTTTCTTCTTTATCTGAGCTCTCATCGAAATCGTTGTAATCAAAGAATTGCTCCATTTGGGTTTTGTAATTATGGTTTTGATTTATTTTTAGATAAAGCAGCTCGGTGCGCTGGGGCTGATGGGCATGTGCGTGTCTCCGACCTACTCAGGTCTGGGGCTAGACACCCTGACCCTCTCCGTGGCCGTGGAGGAGCTGTCCTCACACTGTTCCAGCACCGGAGTCATCCTGTCCATCCACAACTGTCTGTACGCCAACCTGCTGGACCGCAGGGGTACTGACCTGCAGAAGGAGGAGTTCCTTCTCCCATTCACCCAGGGAACCGTGGGCTGCTTTGCTCTCAGTGAACCTAGTTGGTAACTTACTTACTACCTGTCATGCCTCATTCATTATGGCCGGTCAGTGGCTGAGTTGGGTCTCACCCAGGCGCCTTGAGTTCAATTCCTCGGCAGGCTAAGTCCTCCATCATGACACAAGCAATATCTTCCCCTTACTGTGATGGTAGTAGGAGATTTTCAAATATTGCCAGGTTATTCTTAACCCGGGAATGTTTGTCATTCTATAAAAAAATAAATGATCTCTAGCTCCCTCTTCTTCTCTCAGTGAACCTTGTTAGTAACATAATATGTATGTATTTGCTATCTGTCATGCTTCATTCATTGCAAATGTATTCATCTATAACTCAACCTATTCTAGCAGACTGAAGAGACTAACAAGCTGTCGGAATAGTTCCTTTTATCTATATTCGTACATTCATTTTATCTAATTTTTCCTTGTCATTCACAATTTATGTTAGCTTCAACACATCCAGTAATCCACCACTCTCTCAATCAGGGCCGAGTTTTTAATGTGAGGAATCAATTGTTGTCAAAAGATAATTTTTGTAAACATTCTATTTTGCAAAATAAAATACTTTTTCATATTTTTACTTTTGTAGTTTTCCGTAAATTCCCATAATCCAGCACTATACAAAACCTCTGGTGAGATTCTACTGTATTTGCTAATTGGTAAAGTAGGGATGCTCAAAGAGAGATTGTTCCGAGTTATGAATGTTATGCTGATAATTCCAGATGCCGGCAGTGATGTAGCTAACATTCAGACAACTGCGAGGAAGGACGGGGACTTCTGGGTGCTAAGCGGGACCAAGTCGTGGGTCACCTCGGCTCCGCAGGGGAAGGCCATCATCGTATTTGCCAGCGTGGACAAGGCCAAGAAGCATCGGGGCATTACGGGTAATGTTGGATTTCCATATGATATTGTGTTACCATCATTTAGAAGAGAAACAAAAGTGACATTGAAAAATCGTGTTGATTTGTTTTTGGTAGAATAAGAAAAACGGATTGTTTATGGCTGTTAGTTTTTCGTTGATATTGGTTTTCGAATAGTAATCATTCAAGTTATAAACAAAAGATATTGAGGTGAATTGTGGTTGTGTCCGTGTGCTGACGGTGGTGACCCTCAACTGATGTTATCATCCCTGGAACTGGAATTCTTTGATAACTGATTGGTTCCTTTTTCCTTTCCTTTTCTTGTTTTCTCCTAACATTCGTTTCATCCACTCATCATAGTTTCCTGTCCACTAAACTCATTTGAAGCAGTACGAGATACGTATATAGTTTCAGATATAACAAGTACGCATTATTAATGTGCTTATTATGTACTCAATATACGAGTATGTTTGAAGCAGTACGAGTATATCACATTTTGGTGTTTTCATATATACATACTGGTACGTATATAGTTTCGGATATAACAAGTACGCATTATTAATGTGCTTATTATGTACTCAATATACGAGTATGTTTGAAGCAGTACGAGTATATCACATTTTGGTGTTTTCATATATACATACTGGTACGTATATAGTTTCGGATATAACAAGTACGCATTATTAATGTGCTTATTATGTACTCAATATACGAGTATGTTTGAATAATGTGTTTGTTTTGTTGCAGCTTTCATTCTGTCCCTCGACACACCGGGAGTCTCCCTGGGGCCAAAAGATGACCTCATGGGAATAAGGTCAGTACACTGAAGAGATAAACCGATAGAAGTGTGTTTTGGGCGTTTCTGTGTGCCCGAAGTATGGTTGAATTTATCTTACTTTGGATGAAATTGATTAAATATTTTCTAATATCGGAATTCTTTCTTAATAATAACAATACTTTAATAATTTGCATAGCGCCGTTTTCTTGAAAAAATCATCTTAAAGATACTGTATCAGATGATATATAACCTTTCTCATCTCCTTCCCTTCCCCGCTCCTTTCAGCCTCCCAACATACCCCAATTGGGGTTGCCATAGTCCCACTGGCTTCGGGCAGTTGGGACTCTTGCGTGATGTTCACACTGATTTAATTCCAGAGCGCTCTCATCGTGCAATGTGACTCTTGAGGAAGTGAGGATCCACCAGAACCAGGTGCTGGGCGTAGTGGGGGAGGGCTTCAAGATAGCCATGGCGCAACTGGACCAAGCACGCATTGGTATCTCTTCGCAGGCCCTCGGTGCGTATAACATTAACTTTCTCAGTTAGATCCAAACCCACGGCGGCTTCCCACCCTGGCATTCATCCCGGAGGGTTCAATCTTCTACTAGCCCAGTAAGTCGTCCATCATTGCACAAGCAACATGCTCCTATTATAATGATGGAAGCGGGAGGAATTAAAATAGGTTATTCGTAACCTAGAACGAGAGCCCAGCTGCATTGAGCATTCTCTCGTATTCGGACGCGCTCGCTTACAGATTTAATCAAAATGTTTTTCCTATATCTATATTTTTACTAATAACTATTGTCTATTGCACTCAAATTAATTAGAATCAAGAAAGATGTTTATAATTGATTTAGACATTCTAGACTTATCTAGAGTTTTTAGAATTCCAGTATTCTTTTATTCATAAATTTAAAAACCAAACAAAAACATTAGCCACTCATCTCACTAGGACAGTCCTGTGTTGAGATGGGCAGCTTTACATAACATTAGCCACTCATCTCACTAGGACAGTCCTGTGTTGAGATGGGCAGCTTTACATAGCATTAGCCACTCATCTCACTAGGACAGTCCTGTGTTGAGATGGGCAGCTTTACATAGCATTAGCCACTCATCTCACTAGGACAGTCCTGTGTTGAGATGGGCAGCTTTACAATTTAGTGAAACAATATACATATGTATAAAAATAAAAAAAACACCAAACTTATTTAAACTATAAAATCTACAGTAAGTTGGGCAATACATTTATAGATAGATGGTAACAATTTCATTGTAACCCAAATAAGTATCACCAAGTATATGTGGTGGCTCTAATTAGCCACAATGATAGAATAAGTAAACAATTATCAGTAAATAGTAATAAGTAAATAATAATAGGTAAATAATAATAAGTAAACAATAATTAGCAAATAATTATAGGTAAATAATAATAAGTAAACAATAATCAGTAAATAGTAATAAGTAAATAATAATAAGTAAACAATAATCAGTAAATAGTAATAAGTAAATAATAATAAGTAAACAATAATCAGTAAATAGTAATAAGTAAATAATAATAAGTAAACAATATTCAGTAAATAGTAATAAGTAAATAATAACAGGTAAATAATAACAAGTATACAATAATCAGTAAATCATAATAAGTAAATAATATTAGGTGAATAATAATAGGTAAATAATAATAAATAAATATTAATAAGTAAATATTAATATGTACATAATAATAAAAATAGATAAATAATAATAACTATTGATACACATAAAAATAATCCCAAATCCACCAAAGTCCTCTTCTTCTTTTCTTTTTGCTTAATTGGTGTATAACAATAAAAGCAGCATTTTTGATACCGAAGTCTTCATCGTCAGATATGTTGTATGACAATAAAAATTGAACAGCTAAAAACACCACTCGGCGTGCATTCACAAATGAAAAAATATTTGTTCAAAGCAAACAAACAAAAACGCCGAGTTATAGACGGAGCATTCTCTCACAATTCTGTATTCGCTCAATTCGGTCTAAACACCACTCAACTTGTTTTATGGATATTATTCTCAAGGCGAGCAGGAACAGAATGCTTTCGCTATCCCTCTACGTTTGTGCTGATTTGCTCTAAACCCAGCTTAAAGCATTGAAATGTTCACTCAGGTATCTCCCAGGCAGCGCTGGACTGCGCCATCGACTATTCGCTGCAGAGACAGGCCTTCGGAGCTCCTTTAGCCCAGATCTCAGCTGTTCAGGTTTGCCTATTCTTCCATTTATTCATTTCACTATTTATATACGGAAACTCTTCGTTATAACAAATAAGTAAAATAAATTCCTAGTGTTAGGGCTGAATCACCTTCACGCTATCTGTCTTTACATGACTTTGATATATGTATGTACATAGTACACATGATATGCATGGTTTACACGGTACAATACCGCTTCTTACGCGGAATTGCACGGAGATTAGGGTGAGAAAGAGGCGTTTACTCCTATGTTGAAATTGAACAAACCCGAAACATTTCTTCATTAGAAAAGCGTAGGAAAAACTTTGATCTTATTTGCATTTTCAAAATTTCGTTTTGCCCGTTGCACCCAACGGAGGTTATTATATTTTATTCTTATTCGCAAATGCAAATTCATGATTTTATGCTTGCAAATAATTATATAATTATGCTTTTTTATTTGATTTTATTTATTTATCTTTCTAAAACATAACACAAAAGGGATTGATCAATGTCTGTCTCGCTGGGAAATTCCTGTGTCGAGACAGACGTAGATACATTAATTATAAAATCAGGTTAATATGTGAGTAATAATAAAAATGGAGAAATGAAACTATAATGAGAATATAGACATTATATGGATGTAAGATTTTAGGATTATAAATAGGTTAGGTTGGTTGTAAATGATGTTTTGTAATACAGATAAGAGAAAATATATATAAAAATACGATTGGATATGCCTGGAGACAAATATAAACATAAACATGTCTCCGTATGTGTTTTACCGTAGTTAGCATAAACATGTCTCCGTATGTGTTTTACCGTAGTTAGCATAAACATGTCTCCGTATGTGTTTTACCGTAGTTAGCATAAACATGTCTCCGTATGTGTTTTACCATAGTTAGCATAAACATGTCTCCGTATGTGTTTTACCGTAGTTAGCATAGCACCTCTATGTATGAATTTTACAGTAGTTAGTAATAATGGGACAACAGTGTCTTTGACCAAAAGTAGTTTTAGTAAAACGAGTTTGGAATAGTTCTTTATTTTTGGTTTGTGCATTGTTCTAGGCCATAGTAGGTTGATTAACCATAACATTTTTTCTGAGTTCTTTGTACAAGGGAAAGATTAAATAATTTTGTGTAAATCGTCCTGGAGTTTAGTGTATACTGTCTTTTCATTTTCAATTTTCCTTGACATTTTTTTAAAATGTCTGTTGTAGGTACCTAGGTACTTTGGTATAATAAATATAGGCAGGTACCTACTTCATTGTGTTCTAATAACTTATGGGTGCATTCATTCTATTTTTAAAAATATATTATGAACACCACCTAAATCTCCGGGTCGGGACACTGAATTAAATCAGGGTATTTACTTCCATGAAAAACTCAAAAAAAAATTATACATTTAATTTTAATGTAATAAACCTTTCAAAATATTTAAAAAGTAAAATATATTAAGAAAATAAAAAAAAAAATTTTTTTGGAATTTCTCATAGAAGTTAAGAGGCTAATTTGGTTCAGTTTCTGGGCCTTGAGATTTAGGTGGTTTGGGTTTAAAGAATTCCGCGTAATGCTCGAAATGTATGAAAAAGTCCATCAAATTCGAATGATTTGAGAAACAAATGCACACTGGGCTTCACGGAGGTGGTTCAGGCGGTAATAGACCCCACTGCTGAGTGAGGTGTGGGAGAATGTGATTCAAAATCGAAATTTTTGAAAAACAACTCCGCTGTTGAAATTTGACTATTAATATTATTTAATTATTTAAAAATAAAGTCAAAAGATGGGTGAGAAATCTGAGTGATTATGAACTTGCAAACTATATAAAATCAAATTAAGATAAATGGATATTTAGTAAAAAAAAGTGCAGGCCGCCTCAGAACAGTTCTCCCTAGTCCCTAGTGAGGAGGACTGTGAATACTGTGACTTTGTACTTTTGTTATAATAATATGCTTTATACTTACTTACTGTTCTTATAATTATATTTTATACTTAAAAATTATTACTAACGTCACATACATGTAAAACCTTTAAATAAAAACTAATAAAAAAAATATGTAGATTAATTGAGTTATTGACTCACCTTCTTTGTTGCAACTCCTCCAGTTCAACATTCCTTGCCGTAGACTCAGAAACAATGAATTGCTTTTCCTCGATCAACATTCTACTAATTATGGGTACCATTCTCCGTTGTCCAGGATTTCGCGACTTATTAACTCAAGCCAGGGCCTTAAAATTATTGTTAGAGGTTTAAATGATTTTGTCAGACTTTATGAAATAAAAACTCAAAGATTATAGTATCATTTAGAATGTCTAAATGAATGGTCTCTACCAGACCCTTGCTCAGGCTTTGACTTGAATGTTCTCTCAAATTTATGTTTTTGTAATTACTTCATTCATGTATTCTGTACGTGCTGTTCTTTTTTGTTGCTCTTGTTTATTTCATTTCGTGTTGTGTGTTCTGTGTAATCGGACAATAGTCTGTCAATAAAAAAAAATATATATATATATAACACAGCCAACAAAGCGTGTTTGCAAAATCCATTCTTTTTAGAATCCTTAATTTTCCTACCCCCGCATTTACCATTTTGTTATAATGCTCGCAGAATAGACTGGCGGAGATGTCCATCCGGCTGGAAGGGGCGCGGTTGCTGGTGCGGCGGGCAGCGTGGGAGTGCGACGCGGGGGCACCCTACACGCGGCACAGCTGCACGGCCAAGGTGGCGGCCAGTACGTGCGCCGCTCTCGCCACACACAGCTGCGTGCAAGTGCTGGGAGGCATGGGCCTCGTGCGGGGGCTGCCTGCTGAACGCCTCTACAGGTAACCTCTTGTGCGAACGCGTCGACTATCTAACATCCACTGTGTGGTGACAAGAAAATTGTTATATTTAACAATAGCCCCTAGAACTTGAATAAATTTCTCGAATCTCTTGTAATCTCGTATTTCTACCTCTCTATTCACTTCTCTTTTTTTCAGAAGCCTTAATCGTTGTTTTGTTTTATTTACTTTTTTACTCTTGTATACATATTGTTGTACACCGTCATTGAACAGTTTGTATTTATTGTCTATGTTATATATTTAAAAAATTTATGTTAACCCTCTATCTGTTGTGTACAGTGCATTTAGATCAGAGGTTCCTAACCTTATTTGTCTCTCTGCCCACTTTTGAGCTATATTTTTCATCAGCGCTCCCTGAATGTAAATATATACACTGTGACTGTGAGATAAGAACTCTCATTTCCGCAGTGGACTCTATACCCCGATACGATCTTTTCTCCTTGATAAATATTTATATGCACACTATTGTCCACCCGACAGCAGGTCCCGAGAAACCTGCTTCGGTGTTATAACACCGTAAAGAAAATGATAAAAAAACTATTAATCCGTCTTTAAATCAATGGAATAATTGAACAGTTCATTTTGTTGCACGATTCTTTCAACGATGTTTCTATGACAAATTTGAATTCATAAGGAAAATAACACCTTTGTAGCCCTTGCCCCCCCATTTCAGCCCTTCACCACCTCCCTGTAGCTTTTGAGGCCACCTTCGCCTCTTAGACTTCTCCAACGCCTTTGAGGGGCGATATCGCCCACTTTGGGAATCTTGTATTTAGATAAAATTAAATTACAACTAAGTAAATCATTAAAACAATCCGCGGTGACAAATCGCTCAGTGTTACTTCTTCTTCCGGTTTCCTCTTTATATCTGACAGCCTCCGTGGTCCAGCAGTTAAGATCCTCATCCCGGCTTGTGCAAATAAATATTATTTAATTAATTTGTGTTATTCCAGAGTGGTAGATACCCTCAGTATCGCTCTGGTGTGAGTCCATCATTCAGAATCAAAGCATTACTTGAAATGATTTGATTCTGAATGGTGGACTTGATGTAGCCAGGTACATTCCCACTTTGTTATCTCCATCTCCTTCCCCTCCCCACTACCTTCAGTCTTACAACATACCCTAATTGGGGATGCCATAGACCCACTGACTTCAGACGGTTGGGATCAGTTGTCCCTTTTGTACCGTATGTATATTTGAAAATGCAGATTTCCAGAATTTTTTAATTCAGGCCTAAAAGGGTTGTTATAGATACAATAGAGCTGGTCACAAACACAGCCAAAGTCGGATATAAAAGGTTTTGTGTTTATTAATTTGTATTTTTCAGGGATGCCAGAGTCACGCAGATATACGGAGGGGCCACTGACGTCCAGATGATGGTCATCGGCCAAGCCCTGATCAAGGAATATAGCCACAAAGATAAATGTTGAAGGGAATAGTTCTAATACATTGAAATCATATTTTTATACTTTTTTAGGACTAGGTGTAATAAAAAATATATGTAAATAGAAATATTATGTTTATATGTTTTATGGGTGAGATCTTGATCTAATAACACACTTTCAAAGTTCTCTGGAATTAAATTGATTTTTTATTTTATTTTTTATTCCGGTATGTGGGGAGGTTAGTGCAGTCTCACACATTCTATGCAAAATATACATACAATGATTATAAAAATATATAAAATATGTGCAAAAGTTTAAAAAAATAAAATAATAATAAGATAGCAGGAGAATGATACATAACATTAATAAAAAATAAGTGCATGGAAATAAAGCCTTTAAGGTGCTGCGGCATTTAAATTGTGAGGGGCCAATATCTTTCTCCATTAAGCGTCAATTTTGGAGGCTGGACTGAGGCGGGCCTCCATGATGAGGATATTCCTGGAGCTGTTTATTCTTTCCCTCATTGCAGCCTCCCTGGATCTTATAAGGGCTTCAACACCGGAAACTCGCCCCTCCGTGAATATACTGGAAGCGCTGCAGTATCTGGGGAGGCCAAACATTATGCGGAAGATGTTATTGTACTCTACACGAAGTCCACACAATGAACAACAATGGAATGAAACTTTTATTTACTAAGAAATACAAAAACACTATAAAATATTGCAAATAATATTTATATCACCGTGAAGGCACACAATGGTAAAGAATTTGAAAAGATTTATAAATAAATGTTGTCAATTTATGCAGCGAAAATTTTTCGATAAATCGACTAATTCAAACTAAAGAATGATTCTTCTCCAACTCCCGTCCGTGTTCATATATGGCTAACATAAAGTTTGTGAAAAAAATAACATATTTACCACATTACGATTTTGATGTATGCAAGTGAAAGATAGAGAAACCTATATAAAAGTATGGAATTTTTTCAGCCCAGCTAGCTTGTTGATTGAGAATTCGTTCCATGATATAATGCAGCTTTCTCCAAAGTCCATTAGGCCTACAGATCAGCAAAAAGCTAGCTGCTTACACCCATAGTAGCAGAGCATTCTGGTCAGTAGTGGGTTCCATAGGTCGCGTTTTCTGCAAATTCAGTCTGCCACCCTTAGCAGACTCAACGATTCACTAGCAAACACCGCCACCGAAAAGGCCAACCTTTTGGGGAAAATATTCGCGGAATACTCAGTCGGTTCCTCACTGCGGTTCCTATATAAAAAAGTTGAGGATGCAGTATCGGGATATACCCCACGTCTTACGGGGGCTCGATGTCAATAAAGCTAGTGGGCCTGACGGAATACCTGCCCTGGTATTGCAGAAGTGTGCTGCAGAAATAGCTCCAATTTATACAAAACTCTTTAAAATAATAATAATAATAATATTCGGATGATTTTTGTAGCGCCGTTTTTGTGAAAAATCACCTCAAGGGCGCTTTACAAATCTTACTTCCTATTCTTACATTATTCCTATATTAAATCTATGACATTTTTTTTGGACACTATCATTATACATTATTTATAGACCATATAAAGGATGCAGTTAAATTATCAAAACTAAATACGGCTTGGTCTAAGTTTTCATACATGTTTAATTGAAAAAAAAATAATAGAAGCTATCTGTATTTATTCCTTACGATATATTGCAAGACGCTAATACGAATGATAGGAGTTATATGAAGTTGGGCGGCGGGTGAGGACGGGGGCCGGGGGTACTGATCCTATCTTCCAATCTTCTTTGTCTTTGTTGGTGACTCCCCTGGGCTGCGTGACGGGACGCTCGGTGTTGGTTTGCCCATACGCCAGGTGGCGCTCGTCGGCCGGCTTCAGGATCTGGAAAGACCACATCAGCATGTCGTCTATTTCTCGCCCCAACCGGTGGTATCCTTGTGGGGGGCGGACCACAGCAGGCCGCGGAGCAGCCTTCTCGGGCACGTCCGTGGGCCGCACGATGCACCGGATCTGCTCCGGTGTCTCTTGGAAAAAAGCAGTCATTCATCTTATACCTAAGAAAGGTGACCGCTCCAACCCGAACAACTACCGCCCCATAGCGATCGCATCAGTTCTGTCCAAGGTGATGGAACGTGTGATCAACGACAAACTGCTCACATACCTCGAGAAGAACAAAATCATCACTTGAGAATTCAACCCGAATTCCTCGAATTGGTCAACCTGTTTCAACTGTCCCCCGTTGTCGAGGTTGGTCTCTTCCTACAACCATAACTTCTGTTTTTGCAGTGCTTATCCCTCATTCCTGCCCACTTATACTCTTTTCCTGAGGGGAAAATAAAACAGAAGTATATGAAAACCCTTTATTTGTATCCGGTGACAAAGACAATTTTCAAGAGCTGTACTAAAACCTCCCTCATTTCAAAGTTTTATAAAATAGGCTGCAGCACGCATGAGTGTATTATTGTGCCTAGAAGCTTATAAGGTGACACTTAGAAGTAACTACAACCAGACTAGGCACATGCCCGTGTTGGGACAGTCCTTTATGTACATAGAATTAATTAACCATTTTCTAGCACACTCTGGAAAGAAACCATTCCCACGTTTGGAATGCATTTATTAATGTTCTTTTAAAATTATCTATAAGGAATTCAATTCTTTGGCACTCCGGAAAGAAACCAATCGCATGTTCTGAATGAGTTTATATAAAAAACCAAAATTACTGATAAAAATGCTCGGGGCCATAAGGAGGGAAACCATTCCCATGTTCCGAAAGCATTTATTAATAATCTCAAAAAATATATTTAAATATATCACCTTTTAAGCACTCGAGATTGCAATAATTTGTTCTCAAAAATTATCTTTCAAAACAAGCATTCTTGAGAGCACTGGAAAGAAACTATTTCCATGTCCCGAATGCTATTATTAATTTAATTTATTGGAATAACTTATTGAAGCTTATAAACCTCATTGTAATATTTAATCATTGAAGATAATATTAACAAATCATGAAATACGAAACATAAATATGTGATTGTTACCTTTTTATGTTTCGTATTTCATTTGGGATTTGTTTATATTATCTTCAACAATTTGGGAGACTATTTTCCTATTCTAAAAAGTAAATACAAACTCCAATGGTCCTCTGAATGGAAAATAGCTTCTCTAACAAAAGGTCATCAGTACTCATTAATACATCCGTTTATTCCTGTCAAGCCCTGGTTTCATAAATACACTTGCATGCCAAAAAAATATATTTCCTCCATAACTCGAATGAGACTAGATCACACTTCTTGTCTTAGTCATCTCGCCACATTCCACATAGTCAGCTCGCCTTACTGTGATTTTGGGGCAGAGGACACTCTGGACCATAATTTCTATCAATGACCAATTTCCAAATTTTATGCATGAATTGGTAAAACTTAAAATTGATCTCCCTACCAGTATTCCCTGCCTTCATCTTAAAAATCTAAATTAATGGTATAAATACTCGAGGTCTTCGGGAGAGAAACTATTTTCATGTTCCGAATGTAATATTAATGTTCTCCTAAATTATCTTTAAAAAATCACTTTCTTGCGAGCTCTGGCTAGAAACGGTTCTCATGTTCTCAATGAAGTTTTTATCATCTTAAAAATCTAAATTAATGTTATAAATACTTGAGGTCTTTGGGAGAGAAACCATTTTCATGTTCCGAATGTAATTAATATTAATGTTCTCATAAATTATCTTTAAAAAATCACTTTCTTGCCAGCTCTGGAATGAAACCATTCCCAAATATTCATAATTAAATAATATTCATAATATAAATAAATAAGATTTCTGTTTATATCATTCCGAATGTATTTATTTATCATCTAAAAATTTATTTTAAAAGAATGACACACACGAAACTACACACTCCCATTCCCCTGAACGCATGAATTATTGTTTCTAAAGGCAGTCACATTCTCCCGCACTCTGAAAAGAAACCTTTCCAATGAAAAAATTAAAATGAAAGATTAAAGTCTTACGCACGGAGAGAAACAATTATCGTGTTTGATTTCAAATTTCACGTCCTCATTTTTTTTTGACGCTTGCTCAGGCTGTCGACTGCCAGTTTTTTCCTCAATCTCGAAATCAACCGTGACCACAATTACTTTAAGAACCCCTCATCTCTGGAGCGCGCTAGAGTGTCTAGTGGTGTGACTCTCGTTGACTACAGTATCAACAACTGGAATTATAAACAGAATAAATAACATTTTCATAATTAGGTATGATAAAAGTTTTTTAAGGTCGAACTAACTAACTCACTAACCATCGCGCCATTTCTCCGCAGGGGTAGGCAGAGAGGACGGACCGCCAAACAACTCGATCTTGGCATACACTTCTTGCTTCATTCACATTCATATAACGTCTCATACTTTCTCTTCTGTTATTCCGCATAAGGGCATTTTTGAAGGGAAATACAGATTTTATAAAAAAGTAGCCAAGAGGAAGACAAACCAAAAATTGTGAAAATGGCAACACCGGCTTCGCTGGTTGAAGAGATTTTCAGTTGAGGACTTTAGTTTATTTTAGGCATCCGGAGAGTCGGAAATTTTGTCACGAAAACTGAAGCACGGAGAAACGATGTCCAAAACTGCAGATTCATACTGAAAGGCGGGAGTTGGTCATCCTAGACGGAACCCGTTGTTCGCCTGGAACTTCACCATTGTTGACTCGTATTTTAAAGTATCCTGACGGAATTGGGTGTTCTCTCAAGTTTTTTGTCAAAAAAAATCACGATAACGATGGCATTTTTATTTTATTTTTATGTTTACGAGTAAATTTTCTACAATGTTTTAAGATGTGCCATTTTTAGTTTACTGCCAAAATGACTTGTTCGTGAACATGGCGTTTTTGACGTCACGCCGACCAACGTCGGTGACAGCCGTCTTACCAGGCAGTAGCGTTATCTACACCATTATGATGTTGTAGCCAGTTCAAACCGTTTAGGACTGTGCGATTGTAGATCATTCATAAAAGCAATAATTATTAATGAATATTAAAATTACACACCTTTAGTGCGACGATCAGAATTTTTTTACTTAAAATCTTCCACACGTTTTTAACGGTATCCATAGTTTGTGAAAATTTTCTATATATTTAGGCATTGAAAAATACCCTATTCAGCGACCCGGCATTTTCCTTTCGTGGCCCGGTGTTGGGTCGTGACTCATAGTTTGGAAAGCACTATTTTATGCGCTTTATGGACGACTTTTCATGGATGGAGATTGGTACCTCTGTGGCAGAGAGGTTAAGATCCTCGGCTATGAATCCAGAGGTCGAGGGTTCGAATCCCGGTGTACGGAAATAAATATGATGTTATTAATGTGCCTTATTTCACATATTTATTACAAAGCTTTTTTTGCGGTACGCCATATCGCAATTGCGAAAACAAGTGAAAGATTCTATCAGTATCACTCAGGTAAAACAGCACCATTCAGAATCAAAGGATTGCTTGAGAAGGTTTTAGCTGTGTTTGGTGACCAGATCTGAATCGCCCAGTATTTCCAATCCATGTTGCCATCGCGACGGGTTTCCCGTCTATTCTAGCGGATTGGAGTGCCGCAATCTGACGGAATTTACTGTACATGCTAGCAGAAATCTAGTTTTTTAAGATGGCAACACTGTTGGGAATGCCATAGTCCTACTGGCTCCGTTCAGTTGGGACTCTTGTGCGATTTTCGTGTTTAAAAAAGTGTTTGTTTATTTGTGTGATCTGGGTGACGATCAAATATTTCCTCCAATAATGTATTTATTTATTTGTAAGAAACAAACAGCTTTAAATACAAATTTATTTACAAAGGGAGTTTAACAAAAGGTAAGCCAACTAAGTTTGTTACGCTAACAGTGGTTAAGTACAAAAACAAAATAAGAAGAAAGGGGGAGAGGTAGAGGAAGGTAGGATCAGGACACGAGATGCTCTCGATACATTTCATACACTTGCATAAATTTGTGGTTGTACGTATTACTTGGGTTTAATATTTTGAAAGGGTGTTGTGAAGAATGTCGATATTTTGTAATTGTGCAAAAATACAGGGAATTGGAGAATGTATCCTAAGATTGGTCCCAAATGCGGGAAAATAAAAAATAATAATACAGCAGTCTAAACACGTTCAAAATGGATCTCATCCAAATGAATTTAATTTACCTTCACCATTCTTATTTAGTTATAAGATATAACTTTTATAATAATGTACCCAATTTTGTACATACAGTGTATTCGTTATAATATTTTATTTCTTTATTGTTACGTTTTGATATCAATAAATTATTACACACTTTAAAATATGTACCTACTCAACCAGGCGTTGTGGGCTAAATTTCTTGGCTGGCTAAGTCCTACGTCATTCCACTAGCAACATCTTCCGCTTTTAATGATGATAGAAGGAAATTGTCAACTATTATCGGAATCTGTACAACATGGCTTCTTACATGGGATTGCACGGAGATTAGGGCGAGAAAGAGGCGATAACTCGTATTTTGAAATTGAACAAACCATAAACATTTCTATATTAGAAAAGCGTAGGAAAGACTTTGATCTTATTTGCATTTTAAAAATAATTAATTGTATTATTGACTCACCTTTAGTGTTATGTTTCCTTTTTAGTTTTTTGAAACAAAAGTAGTGTTGTTTCCTATCTGGCGTTTTGAAACAAAAGTAGTGTTATGTTTCCTTTTTGGTGTTTTGAAACAAAAGTAGTGTTGTTTCCTTTCTGGCGTTTTGAAACAAAAGTAGTGTTAACTAACTAACTAACTAACTAACCATCACGCCGTTTCCCCGAAGGGGTAGGCAGAGAGGACGGACCGCCAGACAACTCGATCTTGGCATACACATCTTGCTTCATTCACTTTCATACAACGTCTCATACATTCTCTTCTATTATTCCGACTTCTGACATAGCCCGACTCAAGTATTTGATTCACTTGATCGTGCCACGTCTTTCTTGGACGTCCCCGGTTTCTTCTTCCATTCACATTAGCGTCATATATTCTCCTTTCACTCCTTTCTTCATTCATTCGCTCTACATGCCCAAACCATCTAAGCGTCCCTTTCTTAATCTTGCTCACTACGCTTACATCAGCCTTGCATTCTTTACGAATCTCAACATTTTTCACGATCATACATGGTTTTACCACACATTCGTCTCAGAGATCTCATTTCTACAGCATTCAGTCTACTTTCATCCTTCCTGTGCCAGTTCCATGCCTCACTGCCACACATCAGAGTTGGTATCAGCACTCCATTGTGGACTGCTAGCTTCGCTTCTTTCGACAACTTTTTGTTTGCGCCAACAGCGTTCAGTCCTCCGTTAATGGAGTTTCCTACATTCACCCTTCTTTCAATATCCCTATCAGTCTTTCCATCTCTCGTGAACATACTTCCCAAATACACAAACTCATCTACCTGCTCCAAGTATTCATCATTCACAACTATATTGCACACTGTTTTCGTACTCTCTCTTTCAAACACCATGACTTTGGACTTATTTACATTCATCATTAGCTCATTCTTCATACATACTTCGTTCATCCTAGATACGAGGGACTGTAGATCTTCCATACTGTTAGCAATCAGCACCGCATCATCAGCATACAACAGGCAACATACTTGCAGACTACTCATTTTTGCGCCCAAGCCCACCTCTTTCAATTCTTGCATACAATTATCCATGTATAGATTGAATAACCACGGTGACATTACGCAGCCTTGCTTTACACCTTTTGTGATGTCAAACCACCCCGTAAAATCACCGTTTGCCCTAACACATGCAACGCTTCCCTCGTACAGAGATGCGATTGCCTGTATAAGATTTGTATTCACTCCACACTTGGACAACACCTTCCATAACTTTTTTTCTGTCAACTCGGTCGTATGCTTTTTGTAGATCTGCAAAAGCACAGAAAAGTTTTTGATTTTATGCCAGAAACTTCTCTGTGAGCATCCGCAATGAGAAAATCTGATCCATGCACCCCCTTCCACTCATAAATGCACCTTGCACATCCCATATTTTTCCTTTGTTTTCATTTGTACCCTTTCAATCAATATCCTACCATACAGCTTTCCAACTGAACTTAGCAGGCTAATAGCCCTGTGATTTCCACATTCCATGCGTGACCCTTTCCCTTTGTATAGAGGCATGATCACAGCCCTTCGCCAATCTAATGGGGTGTAACCCTCCTCTAGACACTGGTTAAAAAGTTTGCATAATTATGTGAGAATTATACGGCTATCTCCTTTAAAGTATTCAGCAGCAATATTATCGAAACCAGCCTTACCATTCTTCATAAATTTAATTGATCTTTTAATTTCATCCATGCTGATTTTGGGAACATTCACCCTATCGTCATTCATACCTGACTCGCAACTAGAATCACTATCACTCGGGTTGCTTTCAAAGACCTCTTCAAAGTATTTCATCCATCTCTCTTTTATATCTTTCTCATTCGTCAACATTTTTCCATCTTTCGATTTTATCACTTTCACACATTCGCTTTCTGGACCATTCCGGGACCTTTTGACCTCCTTCCAAAACAGTTTAATGTTTTCTTGGAAGTGGTTTGTCATTTTGATCCCCTCTTCCTCTTCCAAGCGTTTCTTTCGTTCTTTCACTCCAGCACATACTCTTTTCTTGCATCCCTTATAAACTTATTTCGCTCTATCCCTCTCTTCGCTAGAAGCACTGCCAGTAGCTATCAGACATAACCACGCTTTCTTCTTCTCTGAGACCAGTGCTTTAATCTCATCATCCCACCATGCATCACCTTTCTTCCTACCTTGCGTACTTATCCCACATACCTCTCTAGCAGATTCACAAAGGCTCACTTTTATGTGATCCCATGTTTCGTCTATGCTCAGACCGTTCATATCCTTATCATTCAATCTCATCTCTACACAATTTTCATACTTACTTCTTACATTGTCGTTTTGCAGTTTTTCTATTCTGACTCTAGTTGTTTCCTTATTGGTATTTAGTAACAAAAGTAGTGTTATGTTTACTATTTGGTGTTTTGAAAAAAAAGAAGTGCTGTTACCTTTCTGGCGTTTTGAAACAAAAGTAGTGTTATGTTTCCTTTTTAGTGTTTTGAAACGAAAGCAGTGTTATGTTTCCTTTTTGGTATTTTGTAACAAAAGTAGTGTTATGTCTCCTTATTGGTATTTAGTAACAAAAGTAGTGTTATGTCTCCTTATTGGTATTTAGTAACAAAAGTAGTGTTATGTTTCCTTTTTAGTGTTTTGAAACGAAAGCAGTGTTATGTTTCCTTTTTGGTATTTTGTAACAAAAGTATTGTTATGTTTCCTTTTTAGTGTTTTGAAACGAAAGCAGTGTTATGTTTCCTTATTGGTATTTAGTAACAAAAGTAGTGTTATGTTTCCTTTTTGGTGTTTTGAAACAAAAGTAGTGTTATGTCTCCTTATTGGTATTTAGTAACAAAAGTAGTGTTGTTACCTTTTTGGTGTTTTGAAACAAAAGTAGTGTTATGTTTACTTTTTGGTGTTTTGAAACAAAAGTAGTGTTATGTCTCCTTATTGGTATTTAGTAACAAAAGTAGTGTTGTTTACTTTTTGGTGTTTTGAAACAAAAGTAGTGTTATGTTTCCTTTTTAGTGTTTTGAAACGAAAGCAGTGTTATGTTTCCCTTTTGATGTTTTGAAACAAAAGTAGTGTTTTGTTTCCTTTTTGGTATTTTGCAATAAAAGTAGTGCTATGTTTACTTTTTGGTGTTTTGAAACAAAAGTAGTGTTATGTTTCCTTTTTAGTGTTTTGAAACGAAAGCAGTGTTATGTTTCCCTTTTGATGTTTTGAAACAAAAGTAGTGTTTTGTTTCCTTTTTGGTATTTTGCAATAAAAGTGGTGTTATGTTTCCTTTTTGGTATTTTGTAACAAATTTAGTGTTTTGTTTTCTTTTTGGTGTTTTGAAACAAAAGTAGTATTATGTTTCCTTTTTGGTATTTCCCAACAATTTTTTTTATTTATTTAATTTTTATTTATTTCTCTTGAAAATGGAAAAAATATTGACAGTACCATCCATTTTCGACATTCATTTTATGGCTATTCAAACTTGACAAAACCATAAACAAAGAAATGTTTAGACAGTTCAATATTACTTTTTCTGTTTAAATTAACAGAAAATGTCTAGAAAATACGAAAGTTCGTGGTTATTTACCCGCAAATTGCGAATTTTGCGTCATTTGCCTGAAAATGTCGAAATTCGCGTTAAAATGAAATTTTCGGGTCCCTAGTATTATTGCTAATTACAATAGCGGTGTCCCGACATGACATGACATGTGGCGGTGGCGTGCATTGCCCCGTGACCAAAGATAGGTTGTGTGCAGTCGGGGTATGAATGTGCATTGAATATTTGAAAATGTCCATTTTATTATCATATTCCACTGATTTTTATGGCCAACTGAATAAATGAGCGTGCGTAGTTCCTTACCAAATTCATAGCAAAAATATATTTTGATTGGAAAGTTTTTTTTTTCTTCTTACTATGCGTCGTTTTTCTTAGGGTAAGCATAGATTTTCAACCTGTATGGACTGCACGCCACTGCACGATGGCATCGGTTCCAAGGAAAATTATTTTCTTTAGGGCCTATGTCATCTTTGATGATGCTGTGTGGAGGGTCTTTTTGGGGAGAGGAAAGAGTGAATCTGAAGCAGGAGGAAGGAAAGACAGAAGTCGGCAAATCATTTTACAGCCGATTCTCATGTGGCGACTGTTGTGTACAGATTACTACAGATGTGGGACGCGCGTTTCCCGGCTCTGTATCGGTGCCAAAGGGACCAATGACACTAGTTCCTGGAGTATCTTCCATTGAAATACTGGTACAAACTTTTATCCTTCTTCTTTAAAATGAGACTAAAATGGCGGCGTTATGTCTATTTATAGCCGAGTTGTTACAGTTTAAAATTATTTTGACAGAAATTGTCGCACTTTTGGGCGCGATTGCCTCTCGATATCCGACATTGATTTTAAAGACGTTTTTACGTCAAAAATAAAATTAAGCTAAGCAAGTAGGTAACATTAAGACCATAATATCAAACAGTTATTCAGAAAAATCTACCAGGAGATCAGAAATAACCAACGGTAAAAAGGTTCAGCTGGTTTACAAAAACCGGAATTTTTGTTGGAGCATTTAATTTGGCCCTTTTTATAAATGTTCTGTAATTTGCTTACATTTATCAAACTCACGCGAAACAAATGTAAACGGTAGTGAGCTAAACTGGTGCCAAAATGGGTGGCACGTGATCTTTGCCTCCAGTCGTCCAAATCGTACTTAAGGCAAGTCTATTAATGTTGTCGTTAGTGGTTTTGTCTGTGTTTTTCAGGTATTTTTTGGCTGTAGATCATAGGTGGTTGAAAAACTCAACGGTGGGGCACACTACTAACGAAAACTGCACATTCGAAATGACGACTAGCTTTGATCTATCCGTAGTGCACAGTGCACAGTGCACTGACGTATTAATATTAGAACGTAATGACTGAAGTATTATAAAGGAAATGAGAGGTAATAAGGGACTTAAGTCAAATTTAAAAAATTATTAATAATGACGTTCAAACTTAAATACCAGTATATTTCGTTATTTACTAAAGTTAGTTTTCATAGATAAAATAATTTTCAAAGTTTCAATTTTTCAAAGCCCGCCAAAACGCTATAACGCCAAAAGTTTATAGCCGCTCGGTTTTGATCAGTTTTGAAGTTATAATGTTAAATATCAAAACAAGGATGAGCTTTACCGCACATAATTTTATATTCTATTTATAGTAAACACAAGTAATTAAATCTCAGAATCAAATAATCAAACAATAACATTATCATAATATCCGTATTGATAATTGGTTTGCTCATGAATACTCTAATTTATTTCATCAATGATAGGTTTTTTTATATTAAACAACAGTCATAGAGCTTAAAGTCACCCAAATTAAAAATAAAAAAAACACACACACACACATGTTTAAAATACAAAACAAAATCGAAAAATAAAAATCTCCATACTTATCCAAAAACAGAATGCTCACGTGACGTCAGATGTTCCAAATGCAATGGTACCAACATAACAAGGTGTTTTCATAAGATATATATTTTTTTTATTTTTAAATAATGGTTTATAAATTCTACGTATAATTATATATAATAAAAGTTATATTTTCAGAATCGGCGTTTGCTGATCTATATGAATACATATTTTTAAAGCCATTATATTTTTCACTGGAGTTCCTTATTGTGGTATCCTTGGTAAATGGTGTCTTGATGTAGTATTTAACGTTTTTGTAAAACGACAAAAACAAAGATGTTTAAAAAAGTGTAATAATATTGTTACGTAACATAAAAAACTAAAGGTTCTGAGATGAGGAGTGGCGGCAGCACAGGAGGATTGTTAAACTTTTAAATTATTATTATTTTTTAATCATTGAAGGTAACATCAACAACTCATCTTCGTATGGTGTAAAATGGTGTCGAATTCTTTAGCATTTCGGTGACTCCAGGTTTTCCGAGTATTTTCCAAGATTGTGTACAATCTATGTTCTGGACAAAATCGTTCCATATCTTTTTGTCCATCAACAACTCTCAAAATGAAACATGAAATCGAAAAGACACACAAGAGAAAAAACATAACGGTAGCAGTTGGGACTCGAACCCAGGACCTCATGGTCTATCCGGGACCTTGATAGAACACGAGGTCCTGAGTTCGAGTGTTTTTAATATCACGCAGTAGTCCTCTCTGTTCCTAACCGTGTGGAGCCAGTGGGACTATGGCATCCCCAACTGGGTTATGCTGTGAGGATAAATGTAACGAGGAGGGGAAGGATATGGTGTGTTGTGAGGCTGCAAGATAAGAGATGGGGAAGTGGACAGTGGGAAAATACCCGGCTATTCAGATCTGATCACCAAACAACACTGACATGGTAAACCTAATATCATATGGTTAATAATGGTTCCACGACAATTCAACACACGTATGAATCGGCACACTTTTTAAGAGAGATATGAAGTAGCAAAACGTGCAGTATTTAATTTTTAAAAAAAAATAATTAGGTCAGGTTAGATTAGGTTTACTGGCTAGTTTTTTTTCGTACTTTTAATGATTTAAAAATTGTGGCGATTCATACGCGTATTGAATTGTCCGGTTACCGTAATAGGTGGGTGTGTCGGTTTATTTTGTAAAATAACGGAAACTGTTTCCGTACCTCATAAGAAACGGTTACTCGAAACTGTTAAAATTCGAAATTTAAAAAAACCTTTTGATTATTTGTTTACTTAAGTATATGGCCTCATGAAGCAACTCGTAAAGACTTATACGTTCATATTATCATCTGCAATAATTGCCGCGATAACATGATAACACAATGTGCGAATGTTCAAAATAAAATAAAACGATTAGCGGGTTGCCGAAGGTTTATATTATCACTGAACTCATTCGTGTTATGAAAACAAGAAGTTGTTTACTACAAGCGCTCCCTCGCTGTGTGTTTGTGAACCAGCGGAATGCGTCAAACAATGGCCAGGTAACTAGTTACTATGACCTTACAACTAAACACAATCAGCTGATAGCGACTAGCAATTAGTTACTTGACAACACTACTCAGTCTAGTTGAGTGCGTCGCGGAGGATAATCAAACGAGTGTTAAAACAACGAAATGAAACGATATAAAGTGTTATCAGCGTCTAGAATTGAAATCAAATATCTTTTATCTAAATGAACATTAACCGTCTTACTTATAATAGCTGTGTAAGTATTACGAGCGTAAGGTTGGAATAGTAAGAAACTTGACATATAAAACCACGTTGTATGTATACAATCAACGCTTTACCGGCGCGTAAGAATCTTATAATAATGAAGGCGGTTAGTGTGCTGTGCGTGTGTCCGAAGTAAGCTAAATATTTCCCTACTTCTGATGTGAAATTGTGTCGACAAACCGCGATTTTTGCCAATTTTATGACAATAACATCCAGGTCATATACTAAGAATGATTAAATACGGGCAGTGGGGAAATATTTAAGGTTTCAAAAGGCAAAAATCTTCAAACTGAAATCTTTTAAATAAGGAACTCCAGCGAAAATATAATGGTATTAAATGTGTATACTCATATACTCGTAGATCAACAAACGCCGCTTCTGAATATATAACTTTTATTATACGTAGAATTTATAAATCGTTGTTTAAAGTGAATAAAAAATCATCGCATCAAAACATCTCGTTATGTTGATACCATTGCATTTGGAAAGTCTGACGTCACGAGCGCATTTTGTTTTTGTATTTTAAATACGTATTTTTTAGTTTCGGCTAAATTTTAACTTTATTCGGTTGACTATAAGCTCTATAATTGTTGTTCGATATAAAAAAATATCATTAATAATAGAAATAGGAGTATTATTAATGAAATAAATTAAAGTATGTATTTTTTAGCTTTGGCGAAATTAAACATAATTTGGGTGACTTTAAGCACTATAATTTTGGTTCAAAATAAAATAAAAACTATTGTTAATGTAATAAATTTAAGTATTCATGGGCAAACCAATTATCAATACGGATAAAATGATAATGTTAATGCTCAATACTATTATTATTCTTTGAGTTTCGTAAAGAATGCACGGCTGATGTAAGCGTAATGAGCAGGATTAAGAAAGGGATGCTTGGATGGTTCGGGCATCTTGAGGGAATGAATGAAGAAATGAGTGTAAGGAGAATATATGACGCGAATGTGAATGACGTCCGAGGAAGACATGGCTCGATCAAGCGAATCAAATACTTGGGCATGTCTGTCCTTTATATGAGAAACGATATGGGAAGAATGTGAAAGGAATAAGTTTTGGATTATAGATAGATAAAAGGATAATAAAAAAATAATTCTATGCGATGCTCTTATAATCGTTACTACGTAAAAATATTATTCAGGTATCTTTTAAACATGGGTTAACTTATATATCTATATTTACGTATTAAGTTAAAAGAAATACGTAATTATTTTACCTTCTTAACTTAACTACATACATATTATATGGTATTAATTAACTACATACACATTATATTGTATTAATTAACTACATACATATTATATTGTATTAATTAACTACATACATATTATATTGTATTAATTAACTACATACATATTATATTGTATTAATTAACTACATACATATTGTATTGTATTAATTAACTACATACATATTGCATTGTATTAATTAACTACATACATATTGTATTGTATTAATTAACTACATACATATTGTATTGTATTAATTAACTACATACATATTGTATTGTATTAATTAACTACATACATATTGTTTTGTATTAATTAACTACATACGTACATATTATTCTTAACCTATTTTAATACTTATATTATATTTCATATTCCTTAATATGTAATCATTGAAGAAGATAATATTAACACATCCCAAATGAAACACGAATCCGAAAAAAACAGCAGAAGAAATAAATAAGTTTTATAAACTTCAATAAGTTTTAAAAAAATGAATATTTCTTTCTAGACTTGTCAAATAAGTCAAATGTCTCATATAAAAATAAAAATAAAAATCGGATAGGTATATCCGAGACTCTATTCCAATTGCAATTCTTTTCGGGAAGAACTTTGTAATCATCATCATATGGGATTTAAAATGGAGGATAATATTAACAAGTCTTGAACTTGCTGTATGATATCGGTGTAGATGGCGTAAATTGAACTGGTCTCTTCAGCTTAGTCGGTAAAGCGGTTGTCCCGGATAGACAGAGGTCCTGGGTTCGTGCCCCAGATGCGACTGATACCTTTTTTATTTTTCTGGTGTTTGTTCGGATTCGTGATTCATTTGGGATGTGTTCATATTATCGTCTTCAATGATTAAATACTACAATCAGGTTTCAATAAGTTAAAAAAATAAATTATATTATTTATATACATATTATTCATATATTACATATTATTCCTATAATACATTGTTATTTTGCTCACTTATTTTGAGACTGAACAGTTTTTTTTAAATGTTCTTTCTCGATTCTCCGTTTTCAGGCTATCGGAAAGGAGATTGTATATACGAGTATACTATTATAGAATATAGTATAGAATTGAAACGTTGCTTGAAATGGCTTTTAGCCGTGTTTGGTGACCAGATCTGAATAGCCAGGTATTTACCCTTTTCCCCACCTTCCCCTCCCCCTTCTACTTCCCCTCCCCACCACCTTCAGCCTCACAACATTTCCCAATTGGGAATGTCATAGTCTCACTGGCTCCAGACGGTTGGGAGCAGTTTGGGACTCTTGTGCGGTATTCATATAAAAAATAAAAAAAATACACCCCCATGGTCTATGCTTCTTTTACCACTTTCAGTATTTACTCCTTTATTCGTGTACAATTTATTATGTTGTCCTGTGGTGTTCGTGTACTTGTGATGTTTTTATAAATGCTGTGTTCGTGTGTATAAGTCCATTTAGTATTTTGTAGAGAAATAGGCATATATTATATTTGTACAGTTTTCCGATTTTCAGCAAGTTCATTTCTTCGGATAGCTTTTTGTGGGGGTGTCTGGGTTATACCATAATTGAAAAGTGTTTTTATTACTTTATTCTGTATTATTTGTAATTCGTTCAAGTATGTAATGTGTGTGTTTCTCCATATTTCTATTAGGTAATTTAGGTGGTTATACATTAAATATGTATATAATAGAAGATAATTTTCTGTGTATTTCACAGAATTTAAATGTTTATATTTTAAGGATTTTGACTTTTGAAACTTTTTCCAAACTACAGTTACTACCTAAGTATATTTTACATTTGTATTATTGCTTGAGCTATCAACTATGAAGTGATGCATATGGTCATGAGTGCTGGCTTAAATGCTTAGTTATTGTGTTTATTTCACAGAAGTCCATAATTATTTATATTTTTAAAAATAATTCAAATGTGTTACTGGAAGTAAAAAATAAATAAATTTTATTTATTGTATTATTTTTATTATAAAACATAGACATTACAATAATGTTTAGAATAACAAAAGGTTCTACTGTTTTTAATAAAAAGTTAAATGCAATGAAGAAGAGGTTATCGAAGTGTGTTGTGGACGTGTCAAACCAGTTTGACGGCCTCCGCGGTTGAGTGGTTACGATCCTTGGCTACAAATCTGGAGGTCGCGGGTTCAAACCCCGCCGTGCGCAAGTAAATTTTATTTGATTAATTTGTGTAATTTCACAAATTATTCATTAAAAATAATAATTGGTACATTTGCGGGACGTTCCAGAGTAGTAGATACTTTCAGAATCACCCTGGTGAAAGACCACCATTCAGAATCGAACGTTGCTTTAACTGGCTTTAGCTGTGTTTGGTGACCGGATGTAAATAGCCAGCTACTTCCTCACATTCCTCTACTCCATATTCTTCCCCACCCCATTACATATAGCCTCACAATATAGCCCAATTAGGGATGTCATAGTCTCACAGGGTCCAGACGGTTGGGAGCAGTTGGTACTCTTGTGCGGTACTAACATAAAAAGTATAGATGACACTTTTTGAGAATATCCGTTCAGGTATTAATAATAACACTTGTGTAGTCTGTACACGGACTTGCAGATGTGTATAAGGCTTGTTTCTGTGTGATCGTGTCTCTGATATCATTTGATATTACTTGATTTGTTTATCAGTTTGTAGACACAGGCACTGTGCATCATGAATAATATGTGTTTTTCAAAATAAGTGAGTCATTCATGAAAATATGTTGTACAATAATAAACGTAATGTACGCATGTCAGTGGCGTGCACTCCATAAAGGCTGAAAAACTGGGCCTACCCCAAAAAAACGTACATGAAAAATAAATTAAAAATATTTTATTTTATTATTTATTAAATTAAAAGAAATACATAATTATATCACTTTCTTAACTTAACTACAAACATATTATTTTAATTAACTACATACATATTATATTAATGTTAAATGGAATTATCCTGGAATCATAATAGATAAACATGTTAAATGGAAAGACCATATCAAACTCACCGTTGAAAGAGTCAGAAAACTTATATATGTATTCTATAACATACGTAACATATTAAACCAGAAAACAATTAAAACGGTATATTATGCATTAATTCAGTCCCTATTGCAGTATGGCATAATTGGGTGGGGAGGGGCCTATAAAGCCTCACTACAGCCAATAATAACAATTCAAAAAATTATTATTTTTATAAACAATAATTATTAGCCTGAAACACTCATCCAAATTGAAAAAACCTTCCGAGCAAAGATAAATGTCGCCGGCATCTTTGCTCGGAAGGTTTTTTCAATTTGGATGAGTGTTTCAGGCTAATAATTATTGTTTACAAAAATAATTGTTACCCTTTGCGCTATGCACAAAATCTTGTCTTAAAAACTTTAGTTTATCAATTAATCAAAAAATTATAATTAAAATCATCATTAAAAAACCATACGACTTTCCTACTATAGAGATATTTCGGAAATTCAATGTACCTTCTATTACCGAACTGTTTAAAAGAAACGCCTTACATCAAATTTACAAAGAATTTTTCATCAATAAAATTCACTCCACTGATAGTATAAGCAATAGATTTAAAACTAATGGTTAATAGCCATCCCAATGTTAAGAACGACCACGGCTCCGCACCACTATTTGTATTTAGGTATAAGATGGTTCAATATATTATTATCTAAAAACAAAATTAGTATAACCGACACTTTGAAATATAAACAATTTAAAAAGCAAATTAATTCCCTGAACTTAGATAATGATATATTGTACCCCTAATAATGTACTATCTGCGTATAAATTACTATTTGGTTAATTATTATTATTAGTCTAAAAGTGTTTTGTTGATTTACGGTTGTATTTATTTAATAAGTTTTTAATTTTAATTTCATATCACCTACTCTAACTATGTATTCATCTTATCTTATGTTTGTAAATACTCCTCCCATAACCACGAGCTACTGGACCTCAACTTATGGAGAGTAGAATAATAATAAGAGAAAAATCATGTATATCATGTATTATGTTATAATTTTGTATTTTTTTTTTGTAATAAATAAATAAAAAAATAATAATAATAATTAACTACATACATATTATATTAATTAAGAACATAATATTATATTAATTAACTACATACATATTATATTAATTAAGAACATAATATTATATTAATTAACTACATACATATTATATTAATTAACTACATACATATTATATTCTTTAACTACATACATATTATATTAATTAACTACATACATATTATATTCATTAACTACATACATATTATATTCATTAACTACATACATATTATATTAATTAACTACATACATATTATATTAATTAACTATTTACATATTATATTAATTAACTACATAAATATTATATTAATTAACTACATACATATTATATTAATTAACTACATACATATTATATTAATTAACTACATACATATTATACTAATTAACTACATACATATTATATTAATTAACTACATACATATATTAATGTTAAATGGAATTATCCTGGAATCATAATGAATAAACATGTTAAATGGAAAGACATATCAAACTCACATTGAAAAGTCAGAAAACTTATATATGTTCTATAACATACGTAACATATTAAACCAGAAAACAATTAAAACAGTATATTATGTATTAATTCAATTCCCTATTGCAGTATGGCATAATTGGGTGAGAGGGCCTATAAAACCTCCACTACGTAATAACAATTCAAAAATTATTATTTTTATAAACAATAATTGTAGCCTGGAAACACTCATCCAAATTGAAAAAAACCTTCGAGCAAGATGGCATCTTTGCTCGGAAGGTTCAAACTGATGTTCGAACTAATATTATTTAAAAATAATTGTTACCCTTTGCGCTATGCACAAAATCTTGTCTTAAAAACTTTTAGTTTATCAGTAATCAAAAATAATAATTAAAATCATCATTAAAAAACCATACGACTTTCCTACTATAGAGATATTTCGTAAATTCAATGTACCTTCTATTACCGAACTGTTTAAAAGAAACGCCTTACATCAAATTTACAAAGAATTTTTCATCAATAAAATTCACTCCACTGATAGTATAAGCAATAGATTTAAAACTAATGGTTAATAGCCATCCCAATGTTAAGAACGACCTCGGCTCCGCACCACTATTTGTATTTAGGTATAAGATGGTTCAATATATTATTATCTAAAAACAAAATTAGTATAACCGACACTTTGAAATATGAACAATTTAAAAAGCAAATTAATTCCCTGAACTTAGATAATGATATATTGTACCCCTAATAATGTACTATCTGCGTATAAATTACTATTTGGTTAATTATTATTATTAGTCTAAAAGTGTTTTGTTGATTTACGTTTGTATTTATTTAATAAGTTTTTAATTTTAATTTCATATCACCTACTCTAACTATGTATTCATCTTATCTTATGTTTGTAAATACTCCTCCCATAACCACGAGCTACTGGACCTCAACTTATGGAGAGTAGAATAATAATAAGAGAAAAATCATGTATATCATGTATTATGTTATAATTTTGTATTTTTTTTTTGTAATAAATAAATAAAAAAATAATAATAATAATTAACTACATACATATTATATTAATTAAGAACATAATATTATATTAATTAACTACATACATATTATATTAATTAAGAACATAATATTATATTAATTAACTACATACATATTATATTAATTAACTACATACATATTATATGAATTAACTACATACATATTATATTAATTAACTACATACATATTATATTAATTAAGAACATAATATTATATTCATTAACTACATACATATTATATGAATTAACTACATACATATTATATTAATTAACTACATACATATTATATTAATTAAGAACATAATATTATATTCATTAACTACATACATATTATATGAATTAACTACATACATATTATATTAATTAACTACATACATATTATACTAATTAACTACATACATATTATATTAATTAACTACATACATATTATATTAATGTTAAATGGAATTATCCTGGAATCATAATAGATAAACATGTTAAATGGAAAGACCATATCAAACTCACCGTTGAAAGAGTCAGAAAACTTATATATGTATTCTATAACATACGTAACATATTAAACCAGAAAACAATTAAAACGGTATATTATGCATTAATTCAGTCCCTATTGCAGTATGGCATAATTGGGTGGGGAGGGGCCTATAAAGCCTCACTACAGCCAATAATAACAATTCAAAAAATTATTATTTTTATAAACAATAATTATTAGCCTGAAACACTCATCCAAATTGAAAAAACCTTCCGAGCAAAGATAAATGTCGCCGGCATCTTTGCTCGGAAGGTTTTTTCAATTTGGATGAGTGTTTCAGGCTAATAATTATTGTTTACAAAAATAATTGTTACCCTTTGCGCTATGCACAAAATCTTGTCTTAAAAACTTTAGTTTATCAATTAATCAAAAAATTATAATTAAAATCATCATTAAAAAACCATACGACTTTCCTACTATAGAGATATTTCGTAAATTCAATGTACCTTCTATTACCGAACTGTTTAAAAGAAACGCCTTACATCAAATTTACAAAGAATTTTTCATCAATAAAATTCACTCCACTGATAGTATAAGCAATAGATTTAAAACTAATGGTTAATAGCCATCCCAATGTTAAGAACGACCACGGCTCCGCACCACTATTTGTATTTAGGTATAAGATGGTTCAATATATTATTATCTAAAAACAAAATTAGTATAACTGACACTTTGAAATATAAACAATTTAAAAAGCAAATTAATTCCCTGAACTTAGATAATGATATATTGTTCCCCTAATAATGTACTATCTGCGTATAAATTACTATTTGGTTAATTATTATTATTAGTCTAAAAGTGTTTTGTTGATTTACGTATGTATTTATTTAATAAGTTTTTAATTTTAATTTCATATCACCTACTCTAACTAAGTATTCATTTATCTTATGTTTGTAAATACTCCTCCCATAACCACGAGCTACTGGACCTCAACTTATGGAGAGTAGAATAATAACAAGTAAAAAAAAATCATGTATATCATGTATTATGTTATATTTTTGAAATTTTTTTGTAATAAATAAATAAAAATAAGATGGAGGAAACACAGAAGTCTGCGGATCATTCCACAGCCGAGCTGTTGAACACAAGAACGAGTCATAGAAGCGACCCGTTCTCATGTGACAAATGTCAACCGTGTGGAAATGTTCCGTGACTATACACCGGTGATGATCAATGATGCTAGTTCCTCAGAGCATCTTCCATGAAAATACCGATAAAATAAGGGCAGTATTCCCACCTGACGTCTGCACTCCAAAGATTGTAATCCGTGTGTTAAGATAGGTGAATCTATCAAACGGACCGCTCAAGGGTTTTTTTTTCAGATATTTGGCACTCCCGACCAGAGGTGGCTGCCAAATTCTAAAGTGAGGGGCAATGGCTATTTGTACAGGGTCAGCAGTTGTGTATTATTAATGTATCTGCGGGCTCTGTACAATACGACCAGCTCAACTTTACTCTGGCTTTGATTGAGCTCCCATACCTGAGCTGATCACTTAGGGTTACACCAAGCATATCAATGGAGGGCTTCTTGGGAAGATTGCTTCCATTAAAGGAGACTATATTGTCATCGATCCCTTTTAGACGAAATCAGGTATGATTGGATATGGCTTGTACAATTTCACTTGGTATTGTTTATCTCATTAAATAAGGAATATTTTTGGTCATGTACCCTATCAGCAGTGGCGTGCAGTCCATGCAGACTAAAAACCTACCCTAATATAAACGAACCATACAAATAGTTAATATAGAAAATTGGAAAGGGCTATCAAAAAGCAACTCATGTATTATATTGAAAAAGATTTAAATAATTATCCTAGCCAATTCGAATTTAGACGAAAAAGGCATTTTACGTAGATTTACGTATCTCGTATACAAAAGTAATAACAAATTAAATGACATTGGGAATATTGGCGAGGTTGGGTATTGCTTTCACAGGTATCTAGCTCAAAGAGGCAAATCGTCAAATTAAAAATGAACTTAAACAACTTACCAAGAGAAGCTGAAAATTAGATTAACTAACTAATTAACCACACATCATTTCCTCACAGGGGTAGCCAGAGAAGACGGACCGCCAAACAATTCGGTCTTGGCATACACTTCTTGCTTCATTCACACTCATACATCGTCTCATACATTCTCTTCTATTATTCCGACTTCTGACATGGCTCTACTCAAGTATTTGATTCACTTGCTCATGTCATGTCCTTCTCCTACATATATTCTCGTTACACTGATTTCTTCGTTCATTAGATCTATATGCCCAAACCTTCTAAGCGTTCCTTTCTTAATCTTACTCATTACGCTTACATCAGCCTTGTATTCTTTACGAATCTCATCATTTTTCACACTGAAAATTAGGATTTTGGAAATAATGTATAACCTAATATATATATATATATATGTATATGTGTATGTTATATATTTTGTGTATAAAATACCATAAGCAAAACGGAAAGGAACTTTTACGCCTATTTATGAAGTTGACCATGACAACCAGCAGAAGATGATATTATGTTGCCATTTACAAATATTCAATGTACAACTGGAAACTAACGCACACTCACACAGCCTACCCTTGCTGGTAGAGTAATGCACCCATTGCCTGTCAGATATATATATACAAATCGGTAAGGAACTTTTACGCCTATTTATGCAATTGACCATGACAACCAGAAGAAGATGATATTATGTTGCCATTTACAAATATTCAATGTACAACTGGAAACTAACGCACACTCACACAGCCTACCCTTGCTGGTAGAGTAATGCACCCATTGCCTGTCAGATATATATATACAAATCGGTAAGGAACTTTTACGCCTATTTATGCAGTTGACCATGACAACCAGAAGAAGATGATATTATGTTGCCATTTACAAATATTCAATGTACAACTGGAAACTAACGCACACTCACACAGTCTACCCTTGCTGGTAGAGTAATGCACCCATTGCCTGTCAGATATATATATACAAATCGGTAAGGAACTTTTACGCCTATTTATGCAGTTGACCATGACAACCAGAAGAAGATGATATTATGTTGCCATTTACAAATATTCAATGTACAACTGGAAACTAACGCACACTCACACAGCCTACCTTTGCTGGTAGAGTAATGTACCCATTGCCTGTCAGATATATATAAATCGGTAAGTAACTTTTACGCCTATTTATGCAGTTGGCCACGACAACCAGCAGAAGATGATATTATGTTGCCATTTACAAATATTCAATGTACAACTGGAAACTAACGCACACTCACACAGCCTACCCTTGCTGGTAGAGTAATGCACCCATTGCCTGTCAGATATATATATATAAATCGGTAAGTAACTTTTACGCCTATTTATGCAGTTGGCCACGACAACCAGCAGAAGATGATATTATGTTGCCATTTACAAATATTCAATGTACAACTGGAAACTAACGCAGTCACACAGCCTACCTTTGCTTGTAGAGCAATGTACCCATTGCCTGTCAAATATAATATGCCGATAATGGAACTTTTTTAAATCAATCATTTTAGTTTCCATTAATCTAATAAAACACTGACAGTAACTGTGAAATAATGAATATCGAACATTTTGAAAGGTTATTTTGAAATATCTCCCTATATGTATGTATTAAAAAAATGATTTTTTGTCTGTGTTTCCTCGATTTTCTCGAAAATTACTCGACTGGCTTTGTCGGGAATGTTTAGAGAGTAGTTTGAATGAAATTAAATATGTAAAATTGTTTTTATAACGTTTTAAAATTTGTATGAAAAACCTTGAACCCGCCATGTTTTATTAAGGTTATCCGATAGATGTACCACTCTGGTTAGCCACAGATTACATATTCTAAAGAAGATGTATTTGGGTAGTATATATTCAAAATTAAATACGTAATTAGGTACCTACTTGAAAACTTTTATATTTAAATATATATTTTTTTAAATTTGGAATGAAATAAAATTATCGAATTAATATTTTTTTTGTTTCTTTGTTTAGAGATAGTAGATCGCTGTCAAATTAATTATGGCACCCAAACGACAAGCAAGAATCACAGCTTCATAACTTTATTCCAAAAAAATGTAATCCCGAGCAAGGCCACGAAATTAATTTTATTTTTTCCAAAAAGGTTATAAAACCCATCGCTAATTCAGGATTAATTAATTAATTTAATCCGATCACTCATTGTCATTACGATATCTTATGCCTCAAATATAAATGATTGGAGGTTCAGATAGTATTTTTCAGATTAGATAATGTTACTTTGAATTTGCAAGGTTTAATTAAGGTTTTTTTTTAATCAACATCGTCAGTTTTAAACAGAATTATAATTTTATATATCTTACATAATCGTCATATTAAAGTTATGAAGATATGCAGCAAGATTTAGAAGGCCTTTATTCTGCATTAGTGAATAATAGCTACTAGCAGCCCGCTCCCACGGCTTTTCGCTGCATTTTTTAAACATATCCCCGCACTGATAAAATAGAACAGTTTTAAACACACGTAAAAAGGACAGAGTATGTTCACCGTGGTACCAATTGAATTGTACCCTCTTTTGCGTGTGAGGGGACATTACCATTCTACTATGGCGATTAACATAGGACTCTAGGGCATTAATACTTTAAGATGCACGTCTTGGTGATCTCAGTCATACCAACTAATGATTTTGTTTATCTCAAATACCTAGGTATTCAATTGATCATTAAAAATGTTCCTGGATCATTCCCGAATAACTTTATCTTCCATCCGCCTGTGCTCATACGAGTATATTATACTGATACTCCTTTGCATCAATATCGCATACACCTACTCGTTTCATTAATAGCATGACGGTCTATCCGTAGTTGAGTGGTTGATATCCTTGACTACGAATACGGAGGTCGCGGGTTCAAATCCTGGGGTGCGCAAGTAAATTTTATTTATAAATCAATTAACACCACTTTATTAATAAATTAATTAAAAAATACTTTTTAACCACCACTTTATTAATAAATTAATTAAATTTTATTTTGTAATCATCACTTTACTAATAAATTAATTAAAAATTACCTTGTAATCACCACTTTATTAATATACACATATCAACATGTTTCGAAAGCGATTCCTCATCAGGAATATACGGAATACAAATGTATTAATTTTGTTCTTTAAAATTGTGTTATTTCACAATTTATTAATTAAAAATAATATGTAGCATATTGCTGCACGTTCCAGAGTGGTAGATACTGTCAGTATCGCCCTGGTCAAAGACCACCATTCAGAATAGAAACGTTGGTTGAAATGACTTTATTCGTGTTTGGTGACCAGATCTGAAGAGCCATATCGTTCCCCACCTTCCTCT
Source organism: Halesus radiatus (assembly GCA_022606495.2). Lineage (NCBI taxonomy): Eukaryota > Metazoa > Arthropoda > Insecta > Trichoptera > Limnephilidae > Halesus > Halesus radiatus. Next base: position 86,638 of record JAHDVE020005599.1, read on the forward strand.
TCCTATATCCTTCTCCTCCTCAATACCGTCTCATTGACTCCAGACGGTTGGAAGCAGTTCAATAAATATTTAAAAAATGTAGAAGTACTTAGCAGTGGCTTCCATCGTTCCATTACCACAGGTGGGTAGCGTCTAGTTTATCAAGTTTGGGTATGAATTGCACCTCGAATGTTTGAAAACTTTTCATTTAAAACATGTCATTTTTATCTATCAAATAATAATAATAATGAGATAACAACTGAATAATTTATCAGCGCTTCTCAACTCCATTACGCCCATCAAAACATACGTTGACTTTTCAAAACAGGGAAAAAATATAATTATTTCAAATCACAAATCAAACAATTATTAGACAACTCCAACAGTAATTACAAGTTTTAATTTCTTCTAGAATTTAAAAAAAAAACTTTAGATCAGACCTTTCGAAATATGACTAAAATGAATATGTATTATGTTCATATCATGTATGTGCCTTATTGTTGTACTTCTATTATCTTGTACCTTTTCTTTTCTATTTTGTAGTAACTATCATGTACAACAAAACAAAGTATATCTATATTAAATTCTCCGTCTATTTTATTTCTATACTTAGTTACCATTACCGTTGCTACATGGCGCTGCTCCCCAACTCAGACATGAGAAATATCTCTGGGTTGGATAGTTTTTGTTAAATAAATTTATACTTTTTTTGTAATTAGCTATTAAGATATTATTAAATATTTTATATGTATATGGACTGCACAACACTGGTATTTAGTATGGCAGATAGTTGTTTTTTGTTCTCCGTAAACATAAAACGACGTTAGTAAACCGACACCAGCAAATTGATACATTTATATCGATGAGCTCAAATCATTTTTAGGACAAGGTATTATTTATATGGCCGATATTTATATGAAACTACTTATAATATTCAACATAAGGGTTATTTTATTGATTGTTCGGTAACACATTCCTAAACACTTTCTAATGCCACACCAACAGGAACTAATAAATCATCCGTGGAAATAATCATTCTTTATTGTTATGCATGATGACTGCTGACAATAATTTGAATATCATGGTCCTACGAAGGTTTTTGGTCGACAGTGATTTGTCAATGGCGGTGATAGGAGAAATCCTTAATGTCTGGCGCGTGAGTGAATTAAAAGGCATCTTTGACGACTAAATTTTAATTCATTTCACTTTCGTTCTTACATTGATGTATTAAAGAAAATTTTTGACCACGAAAAAAATCTACAGAATGAAATGTGAAATATTAAAAAATGTACAGAATGAAATGTGAAATATTAAAAATGAATATTGTAGAACCTATTATACTTACTGTTTGTTTAGTTGGTTAATTTTTAACCAAATTTAAAACACCCTCGGGGTGATTATATCACTAAACGACGCTATAAAATTGTAACGTTATATATATTTCCTGTCTGTCATTGTACGCGGACCGAACTCAAATCGTACTGTAATCTGTTCTCTAAGAAGGAATCATATAAAAAAAACTAAATGGATTAAAAAGACACTGATTGTAATTTCTTCAAAAGATTGGTATTCACTTTTTGACGTCATTATTAATAAATGAATTAAAAAATACACCTTGAATTCACCACTTTATTAACATTCACAGATATCTACATGTTATCATCAGGAATATCTTATAGAATAGTAAAAATCATAATGTCAGGTATAGACAAATGATAAAAATGAGAACATTGATAGCATGAGAAACCTTGTTGGCTTACATTTTATTAAACTTCATTTGTATGTAAATCTGTATTAAAAGCTATTTCTTTCTTAAAAATGAATAAATAACCTAAATTCCCCGACTAATTCAATCCATTAATCGTCATCCATCTTCTTGGTTTTAGCGATATCTCAGTTTAATGACGCCAACTGACGAATGTGGCGGTGTTAAGGGTATGTGTTCATACTAACTGCGCAGGCGCAGACGTCTAGTGGCCACCGGCAACGTCAAAATATTCTAGCCGACAATCTGGGCCGGTGCTGGTCCGTGCATGTGCGGATACGTTACGCTTAAGTACACTGTAATATGAGTGTGTTCATAGATATTGTATGTTACTAATGTTGTTGTGTTGTTACTGTACTGTTCTGTACTGTGCGGTGCTGGTAGATGTGAAGATCTTTAATACCTACTAAACGTTTTTGAACCGATGGAGACATGAATTAGGTTATACAAATAAATTAGACCAACTAATTAGTAACTCGGTCTTGGCAAACACTCCTTGCTTCATTCACATTCATACATCGTTTCATGCGTTTATTTATTTGAAGCATTACCGCCTTTCGACATTTACATAGTAAAACTCATCTCTTCGGAATGTCATATCCATGAATGATTCAGTTGCACACCAAATTAACATAGCGAAGCTAGCCGTTAGTATCTACCTAAAGTAATTATCAGAAAACTTTTCATAGTTCGCGACATTGTAAATAACTATAAATATTTGTAACTGTAAATAATTACTATCGAAAATCTCAAATAAAATAATGTTTCAAATAAATACCTACTCTTATTTTGCCAATAACCTTCTAATAAATATAATATCAAAGACAAATAGGATTTAAACAGTTACCACAATATCACGAATATGCTGTGTTTTCTAATGTTATGTCCTGTGCGTGCTAAATCATATCTTCTCCAGCGAAAACTTTGAAAATTAAAGTTTTAATCTGGAGTGACCTACCAACCTACCAACCTACAAAGCTTAGCAAGTTGTATTTGCACAGCGCCCTTGAGGTGATCACAAAAACGGAGCTATACAAGTGATTTAAGTATTATTATTATTAACTTAAAGTATAAGACATAAACTGTAATATGACAAATGTATAATCAGTAAGCATGTAGAGTAATAAAGGATAAACATAGAAGTTATAAATCAAATGACAAAACAAAAAATGAGATCCCCTGTAGGTAATACAATATTAGAATGATGGGAGAAAAATGAGATCCCGTGTAGGTAATACAATATTAGAATGATGGGAGAAAAATGAGATCCCGTCTAGGTAATACAATATTAGAATGATGAGAGAAAAATGAGATCCCGTGTAGGTAATACAATATTAGAATGATGAGAGAAAAATGAGATCCCGTGTACGTAATACAATATTAGAATGATGAGAGAAAAATGAAATCCCATGTGGGTAATACAATATTGGAATGATGAGAGAAAAATGAGATCCGTGTAGGTAATACAATATTAGAATGATGAGAGAAAAATGAGATCCCGTGTAGGTAATACAATATTAGAATGATGAGAGAAAAATGAGATCCCGTGTAGGTAATACAATATTAGAATTATGATAGAAAAACATTTTTAGCTGTAAGGTGAAACATTAGGTACAGAATAAATTCTTACAGGTTATTTACATCATCTCATATATAAAATAGATATATTTTTAAAGGGTTTCGTTAGTGATATGTTGCCTTAGAGCATGTTGCCTTAGAGCATGTTGCCTGTTGCATGCTGATGATGCAGTGCTGACTGCTAACAGTATGGAAGATCTACAGTGCCTTATATCTAGGATGAACGAAGTATGTATGAAGAATGAGCTAATGATGAATGAAAATAAGTCCAAAGTCATGGTGTTTGAAAGAGAGCGTACGAAAACAGTGTGCAATATAGTTGTGACTGATGAATACTTGGAGCAAGTCGATGAGTTCGTATATTTGGGAAGTATGTTTACGAGAGATGGAAAGACTGATAGGGATATTGAAAGAAGGGTGAATGCAGGAAACTCCATTAACGGAGGACTGAACGCGGTTGGCGCCAACTAAAAGTTGTCCAAAGAAGCGAAGCTAGCAATCCACAATGTAGTTGACCGGTCAGTGGCTGAGTTGGCATCGCGTTTTGGTCTCACCTAGGCGTCGTGAGTTCAATTCCTCGACTGGCTAAGTCCTCTAACCTAAGAATGAAAGAAGAAGCTGGATACGGTCCAGGAAGACATGGCACAATCAAGTGAATCAAATACTTGAGTCGGGCCATATCAGATGTCGGAATAATAGAAGAGAATGTATGGGACATGTTTATCCTTTCTGCCTACCCCTGCGGTGAAGCGGTGTGATGGTTAGTTAGTTGGGTTTCTTTAGGATTTTTTATTTATTTTTATTCACCAGAGGGAAGTTTATATTGTTTTTAATGATATTGTGTGTGGAAACGAATATAGTATGATTGAAGGTCAAAGGTTCGTAAAAGAAATAAAAGGTAATTCGTTCAACAAAACCTTGGAATTTCATTCGTGGATGGAAGATGCATAAGCAGAACCGACCCAGGTTTAGGGCAAAGAGTCTACGTTTCTTGAAAAATCAGTAGGAAGGGGGTGAGGCGGCTGCCGATGTCGTTCGAATACTTCCAACCGCAAACGAACTCAACGAACGGAGTCAAGTCTTCCTTGAGTTTTTTTTTTACATTTAAAAAACCAATTATGATGAATATTGATTATTGTAAATCCGATGAAAGTTTATTCCATTGTTTTTTTCTTGAATGACTTGTCCAGTCATGTAGGCATTTTGCAGTTGTCACAGTTGATCCATACCCGACGAGCGCTTGTAATCGACGCCCGTGTTATTTCCATGATGCCAATTGGCCGCATTCTGTTTCCCATATTTCGAACGCTGATGTTTACTCCGTTTACGTACTTCCGGGGCTATAACTGAAAGATGCCTTTTTTCTCGTGGTGTTAGCTATATTTCCCGAGGGCGATCATCACCCAACAGACTACACCCCAGAACTAATTAGTGCTCGTACTTGTAACATCCGAAATGGGAGGTAATAGTTATAAAATGTTTTATTTGTCAGGGTATCGACAAATTAAATGTCCTTATTTTAACCTCCACATTAATCAACTAATTGGTTCAGAGCATTTTGAGGCTGCGCCATAATTCAAAGTTTCAGTCCTCAGTGCGAATGAATGCATGGTTTCCATATCACACAATAATGATAAGCCTGAGTAGCATAGTTCCCGAGTTGATCGGAAGTTTTCGAAAAAACCACCACACGCCCCAACCTTTCGGCCCTGTGCATAAACACAAATTCAATGATCTCCATTCAGAGTGTAATTTATTGTACCTGACCGCTTATTTTCAATTAATATAAGCCGGTACTCCAATCAGCATTCTGACCTTGTTCAGTAACTTCTTTATAACTATATACATATATTAAAAAAAATATTGTTTGTCTGTCTGTCCTCGATTTTCTCGAAAATTACTTGACCGGTTTCACTGAAAATAGCACAGTTTGTTCTTATTAGTTTCGAAAAGGTTTATAGAGCAGTTTGAATGAAATCCAATATGTAAAACTGTTGTTATAACGTTTTAAAATTAATATGAAAAACATTAAACCCGCCATGTTGTATTGAGATTAGCCCATACATATACCGCTCTGGTTAGCCACAGATTGCATATTTAAAAAAAAAAAGTTTGTTTGGGTAGAATATTTACAAATTTGGAAAACACAAGTAGGTATCTATTTAAGAACTTTATTATTTAGATGTATTGTGAAAAAAAATAAAACTTTGGAATGAAATAAAATTTTCTGTTGAATTTTTTATTGTATCATTATTTAGAAATAGTAATAGTAGTGTTACGTAACAAAAGGATGACCCTACGTTAAATTCTAGCTCCTCGTCACAACAAAATAGCTGGGCAACCAATTACGATGCGTCCCTCCACAGTTCACAGTAATTAATCAATCAGGTGATTTTGCCGCTCATAATCAACCAATGAGAGCCATACAATCATTACCGACCATACAGAACAGGGTAACAGGAAGCGACTCCCGAGTACCTACTGCTGCTCGGCGGCCACTTCTGTTCACCACTCACTTCCCATCGGACAAGCAAACCGTCAGCAGCGACTCTGTAAGTTCGCGGCTAAAGTGCCATTTTGTCAACCAAATCTTACATCCACTGTTATTACATCCACTGTTATTACATCTACTGCTATTACATCTACTGTTATTACATCGACTGCTATTACATCCACTGTTATTACATCCACTGCTATTACATCCACTGTTATTACATCCAATGCTATTACATCCACTGTTATTACATCCACTGTTATTACATCCACTGTTATTACATCCACTGCTATTACATCCACTGTTATTACATCCACTGCTATTACATCCACTATTATTACATCCACTGCTATTACATCCACTATTATTACATCCACTGCTATTACATCCACTGTTATTAAATCCACTGTTATTACATCCACTGTTTGTTTTATGGATCGCGGGTTAAATAAAACCTGCTGTTAAAATAAGTTATTTCAAAATTCGTTTCGTAAAAAGGCCTTCAACACTAAGCAACTCTTGGAGAAGCACAGTATTTTCTATTAGCTTTTTCCCAAATAAAATTAAACACAAAAACAACTGATGAATTAGTACGTACCCTCGATTCAAGGCTTTAATAGTTCAATATCCATATTTTATATTCTGTCATGATATTATGAAACCATAATGCCTACAGTTTCTGTTTCACCATTGTGAACCGTTTAACAATAATACGTAATTTGGGCGTTACGAGATAAGAATTTAACCTGCAATGTCCGACTACCGGTTATCGCGAACCTTTAAATGTCACCCGTTTTAATTTCATCACAAAACCGGACCTTCTCTGTGCAACGAATAGTTACCATAAATCACTCGGTTTGATCTTAAAGGTGTTGTGACCAAAGGTGACGTCTGCTCTGATAGCAATCCATCCATTTTTCGTTAATGGCCCAACGAAATCTAACGACCGTCTAACGCAACGTTAACGTCGCACATCCGCAATCTAGTTCATACGTTCAACAATATTACGTGGATCTAGACTACATAAATATGTTGATTCATTCCTATCTGACGGATGAAATTAATGTAGAGAATGCGTTATACGTCGTTGATACTACAGAATTTACTGTCACATTTGTATTAGCTTCTTTAAAAAGAAAAATTGCACATTTTTCGAGTTGACAGTATTTGATTTCCTCGTACTAGGTACCATAATAATAAATGGAAAATTTTGCTTTCGCAATGATGGAGGACTTGACTAGCAGATGATTGAACCCGCGACATCTGATGGGAACCCAACCCTTTGAACCGCTCGACCAGAATTGAAACGTTGCTTGAAATGGCTTTTAGCTATGTTATGTGACCAGATCTGAATAGCCAGGTATTTCCCCACCTTCCTCTTCCCCTTCTCCTTCCTCTCCCCACTACACAACATTCCCCAATTGGGGATGCCATAGTATCACTGTCTCCAGACGGTTGGGAGCTGTTGAGACTCTTGTGCGGAATTCTCATGAAAATAAATTTTAAAAACCTACCTAAGCACGTCACCATATATTACATATTATTAAAATAATATTATGTACCCATATGATATCCTGTGTGAACATCTTCAATAGGGAATCTGAGTCCATTTCTTTTATCAATATTCGCCTTCGAATTTAATTACAGGTATTATTTTCAGTTCCTTTTTGTTGTTAAATAAATTCTCAAAGTTTGAATTTTTTAGACTCCCGAAAACAAGCAGATTCCGAGAGGCAGCAGACGGAGGTGACCGTCACGTCATCCGTACTGAACGACACCCGTCAGAAGAACAATTTTAATGAAGATTTTTTTTCTTCAATAAGGAATAATAAAACAATATATTCATTAATGTTAAACGTTTAAATAATAAACGATTTTTAAATTATGATGTTTTCAAAAAAAATACATTTATTAAGTTTACCATTAATAATTCCTTATTGAAGAAAAAAAACAATACAAATTGTCCTTCTGATGGGTATCGTTCAGTATGGATAATGTCACACGCACCTCCTTGCATGCTCAACTTTGAGAATTAATTTAACTATGAAAACGAACTTAAAAAAAAATACAAAAAATACGTGTCCCTATTGCCACCCAAATGGGAACTCCGTAATAAAATGTTTTTCTCATCCTTGCCATGAGCGTTTTCTTTTCTTATTTGTTATAAATGTATTCATTTGGTTTTAAATTTTAATATTTGTTTGTTTGTAAATCTTGTTTTATTGTGTCACAAGGAGGAAATCACAATTAGTTTTATTGTTGGTATACTATACAACACATGTATAAAATAATAAATTATAAAATGTTGAGTTCCCGAAAATGAATAAATAAATAAATGTGAGAGAAAATTCATAAAAGGTTAAAATCAATACATAACAACACCCAAACTGGAGAGAGGAATAATAACTATTCGCATGGCAACCGTGGAACATTCTCCACAGTCCAATGGTGTAGGATTCATTCATTCAGGTGGAGTGAGTCACTGTACCGAATATTCTGCATTCCGAATTCGGACAATTAACCTGACGCACTCGTTGGAATGTAATTTTATACTGACTTACAGTACGGCACAATATAACTCACTACCTGTACTGTACTTGTCGCAATTCTCCAAAAGCGCTTCTGGTATGGGGAATCGTGACTGCGCTGTGCTCTAGTGCGACCATTATACTCGTATGTACTGGCTAGGTTTTGTAACTCTTGGATTCGTGTCAACAAGGACGTTCTGAAATAATGTATGGGCAATGGACAATCAAGGTAATAATAGTTTTTAAAACAATCTAATAACGATTGCACGTTGAGCATTCGATTGCTCAAAATAATTTTTGAATGATAAATTTAATGATCAACATTAAATTCTCAAAATAATTTTTAAAACTTCCTTCTAGGCCAGTTGGTTTGAATAAAATAAATATGTAATTAAAATAATAACAAATTAATCAGTTGGAAGAGATGGGCCATTTATTCAATTAGACTAGTTCTGCTTGCCGAAATGAAATTGCTAAATGATTTTGCTATTGATATCTCCTTATATCAAATGGCGTAAATTGAACTGGTCTCATTAGCTAAGTTGGTTAAGCGGTTACCCCGGATAGGTAGAGGTCCTGGGTTCGAGTCCCAGATGCGACTGAAATCTTTTTAATTTCTGTTGTTTTTTCGGTTTCGTGGTTCATTTGGTATGTGTTAATGATTAAATATTACAATGAGGTTTACAAACATCAATAAGTTATAAAAAATAAATTGAATAAAAGTAATACTTGAAAAACATTCCCCCTTCTCAACGAAATCACTGTTCACGCTATTTCCAGTACCAAATGTTGAAGATATTATAAAAATCAGTTCCTATGTAAAAATGTGTGAGGAGAAAAATCTTAAAGAAAATCAGGTATATTAGAAACGTATGAGAAATGGAAATCAATTCATAACACCTAATTATAAAACAACTCAAATGCTAAACCATCATATTTACCAAGCCATAAAAACTATAATAACCTCCCCATGGAAATGCGCTGTATTAATGTCCAATCAGAAATACTTGCATAGTATTTCATACAAAACATTTTATAAATAGAAGCAAATTAAGTAAGCGTAAGTGTAAGCGTAGTAAGCGTAGTAAGCAATATTAAGAAAGGGACGCTTAGATCAAGTGAATCAAATACTTGAGTCGGGTGAGGTCAGAAGTCGAAAAAACAGAAGAGAATGTATGAGACGTTGTATGAAAGTAATGAAGCAAGAAGTGTATGCCAAGATCGAGTTGTTTGGCGGTCCGTCATCTCTGCCTACCCCTGCGGAGAAACGACGTGTTGGTTAGTTAGTTAGTATTAATGCATTCTGTATATTCCTGATGAGGAAAGCTTCACTTTCAAAACATGTTGATATGTATATATTGATAAAGTGGTGATTAAAAAGTAATTTTTAAATCATTTATAAATATTATGTAGCTGCCCAATTAAGAATCGTGGCTCCCTTATCAGACACAAGAACTCCTCTTTTCTGATAAGGTATACCCTTTTATGAAATATATTTTGTAAATTACTTGTAAAAGAATTAAAAAGTTTTTTTTTTTTTTTAAATATGTCGATAATGTTTTTGAAATATTAACTAAATTCTTTATTCGGCGAACGGGGCTACATACATTTGGGGCTATATATTATATTAATTAACTACATACACACGTATTATATTAATTAACTACATACATACATATTATATTAATTAACTACATACATACATATTATATTAATTAACTACATACATACATATTATTCTTAACCTATTTTAATACTTATATTATATATAATAATACTTTATATTATTTTATATTATTTATCTACTAATGATAATAATAATTGGATGATTTCTATAGCTCTGTTTTTCGAAAAATCACCTCAAGGGCGCTGTATCCTTACATATTATTCCTATCTTGCATATTATTCCTACCTTACACATTATTCCCATCTTTCATATTATTCCTATCTTACATATTATTCCTATCTTACATATCATTTCTATCTTACATATTATTCCTATCTTGCATATTATTCCTACCTTACACATTATTCCCATCTTTCATATTATTCCTATCTTACATATCATTCCTATCTTTCATATTATTCCTATCTTACATATCATTCCTATCTTACATATTATTCCTATCTTACATATTATTCCTATCTTACATATCATTTCTATCTTACATATTATTCCTATCTTGCATATTATTCCTACCTTACACATTATTCCCATCTTTCATATTATTCCTATCTTACATATCATTCCTATCTTTCATATTATTCCTATCTTACATATCATTCCTATCTTACATATTATTCCTATCTTACATATTATTCCTATCTTACATATCATTTCTATCTTACATATTATTCCTATCTTGCATATTATTCCTACCTTACACATTATTCCCATCTTTCATATTATTCCTATCTTACATATCATTCCTATCTTTCATATTATTCCTATCTTACATATCATTCCTATCTTACATATTATTCCTATCTTACATATTATTCCTATCTTACATATCATTTCTATCTTACATATTATTCCTATCTTACACATTATTCCTATCTTACATATCCTATCTTACATTCCCATACTATCTTACAAATTATTCCTAGCTTACATATTATTCCTATCTTACACATTATTCCTATCCTACATATCATTTCTATCTTACAGATTATTCTTATCTTATTAATTATTATGCATTGTTATTTTGCTCATTTGAGATTAAAGAGATTTGTCTTTACTCGATTCTCCGTTTTCAAGCTATCGGCTAGGACATTGTATATATATATATATATATATATATATACACCCTCATGGCCTAAAAAATTAATATAATACTTATTATACCCATAATTACTATTTCTATGTGTATTCCCCTATTCTCTTAAATTTACTAAGAATTGTAAGTAATTATTTATTTTCGGAAGTAATAATAAAATTAGAATATAATAAATTGGTGGAAACTTTTCTGGAATTTTATGACGGCGATCGCTTGCTGTTGTTTTTGTTTCTTATGAAAAATCTATATCTCGTTTGTGGCTGAAAGCATTTGCGTAGGGGTTGTAAAACTGCAATCTCTAGAATTCTGAGAGATTTAATGCCATTATTGTTTTAGCCGCCCACGCAATATTTGACTTTGAAATATTCGTAAGGATGTTGGACGGAGGAATGGACGCGTCAGTCTAACATTGACTACACCGATAGAACTTGAAATTGAAAAAGGAAACACAAAACATGAACTTCAAATGAAAATTACTCAAAAGCCAAAATAAACTATACTTCATTTTTATTTCCATATTAATTATTATACTATACTCAAATTATCTGCTATACTCGTACACAATTCTTTCTTTTCTGTGCTATTCTTCACATCTCTTCATACTTAAGTATTATTCTTTTTTTATAGATATATTATATTACCATACTATTTCAATACTAGCTTTAATATGAACTAAACTTGTCAATTTGACTGTTCTAAAACGGGATCTGTTCCCAGTTCGGGAGTCAAAGCTTTCTTACATTTTATTGCTTAATAAATGTGTTTCAATAAATAAATGGCATTAACATTTATAAATGATTTCAGGCATATGGCCATCGTGGCTGTTTTTGACGAAGAACATTGTTGACGTCCAATTTAGAGTCATTTCATCGAGCACTACTGGCCGTATGCTAAGCATTCTTGCTGGTTAACCACCATAAACCAGTGACTTCGCGTAGTCCAAAAAAAAATAACCGAGAGTTGTCAAATCGAAAAACTCAAGTCAGTTGATTGACAGACCTATTTCTCGAGTACAATTTTTCGCCTAAATTGGTATTCAATAAGGCGATGGTTGCGGCCGCCGTATGGAATACGGCGCCTTCTGTTGAAACCACTGCTCACACGGAACAATGTTATTCATCTTTTGAAATAAAAAAATCATTATTCATGTTCTTGTAACACTCTCTATTGATCGTAACGCGAGCTTAATTTCCCTCGAGGCCTATGTCATTTTTGAGGATTCTGTGTGAAGGGTCTTTTAGAGGATAGGAAGGAGTGAACCTGGGTCTTGAAGAGACCCATGTTGTGGGAATGAGGAAACACAGAGGCCGGCAGATCATACCACAGTCGAGTTGTTGAACACAAGAACAAGTCGTAGAAGCGACCCGTTCTCATGTGACATATGTCAACCATGTACAACTATTAGGCATGCGTGTTTCTTGATTGCGCGAAGATACCGAAGGGATCAATGACGCTAGTTCCTCGGAGCATATTCTATCAAAATATCGGTAGGCAGCATTATCACACGTTTCTGCACAGTCAAGGGTTTTTTTCGGATATTTTGGGGTTCCCGACCAGAGGTGGCTGCTAAATTCTACAGTGAAGCGCACCTGCGATTTACAGGGTCTGCAGTTGTGTACTATTAAGGAAAAGCTATGTACAATACGCCCACCTTCTGAGAGGTTAACTTTACTCTGGCTTCGATGGAGCCCCCATACCCGAGCTGGTCACTTAGGGTTATTCCAAGCATATCATTGGGGGGCTTGTTTAGAAGATTGATGCCACAAAACAGTCCATTGATGTGGGTTTAATGGAGTATATTATAGTGTATTTTCTGGATTGATCTAACTCCATATGCGACCAAAAATGAGCCTCGCCGAATAACACATTTTTGCGTAATAAGTTGCGCGAATCGATGTCCGATTTCCAAAGTAAATTTTGATGTTTTGACAATCTTGTTTAAACATGAGTCTATTCCTTATAATTAGCCAGACTATACTTACCGATCGTAAACGTTAAAAAGTGAACGCAGAATTACATCAAGATTTGACAGTTAATCCTTCGTAAGATTAAAAAAATAATCTATTGTAACAAAACCACGAGGGCGTGACATGAAAAAGGGGTATAAGGAAAATACATGGTTGAAGAAGACGGGGACGCCCAAGGAAGACATGGTACTATCAAAGGAAGACATGGTACTATCAAGTGAAATTGTATCACTTGAACAACCATTTGAGTTGGGTCAAGTCAAAACTCAGCAATAACAGAAAAGTATGTACAGACGATATATGAATGTGAATGAAGGAAGGGGTGTGTAACGAGACAGAGTTGTATGGGAATCTATCCTCTCTGTCAACCCCCGCGGAGAAACTATGTCATGATTAGTCAGTAGGCTATGAAAAAATGCACTTATGATATTAAATGTGGTACGGTGTAGATCTACGGGACTCGATCGGTTGGATCTGTTAAAGATTAATCTAATAACAATTTCAATAAGAAGTAAAATTAATTTCTTTATGTTTAATACATATTATGCTGTTGTTCATCAATGACGGATCTTGAAAAACACGATAAAAAATAGTGCATTGGGCGGGGATCGAACCCGGCCCGCCAGCGTGGTATGCGAGTATTCTTCCACTGAACCACAGTCGCTACGCCATACAGTAATTATTATTAATTTTTTAAACAAAATGGTATCGGATAACTTGATTTATCAAAGAAATTAATGCTAAAAATCCATAATCGTATTTCAGAAAACCTGTCTTGCGCTAATGGGGCCGCTGGGACTTGGCAACAACACAAAAATGCAAAAAAAAAACTCTCGTATTACTGTAAACTCAACTTTACTTCGTATTTATAAAAGTAATTTATTTATAAAACCCTGAAGAAGGTTCAGACTGAACCAAAACCGGATGGTTTATGTATTCAATGAAGTGGTGCTATAACAAAAATATTTGTGCTCAAATCAAGTGATTGCTTCCTGTCAAAAAATAAAAATTGTATTAGACAGCGCACCAACCTTGCTGGAGACTTAAAACGGCTGATATCTAAAGCGAATTAGTTTCACTGTCACTGCGACTCCGGTTATCTATTTAAATTTTAGCTGCTTTTTGAACTAATTCCCGATACATGGAGCCTTAAAATTACATTTATGATATTTTTGTTTATATTACATAAGTTTACCCGTAATTTAAAAAACAACCTTTTGGTTTCTCTGAAAAATAAAATCCAGTGACTGATAGGTTATGGACTGTACAAACGGTGCATAAGACCCCAAGCACACGAAAATGTTTATAGAAAAACAGGCTCTACACTCAACCAAATATTATGCAATTCGTAAAAAAAAATTCGTGACAAAAACTTTTTCCGTACACTTTTTGACGATCGTTCGTGCACACTAATGTTGCCAGCGCAATGTTAGATACAATTATTCCATTTTATAGGTAATGATTTAGGAAATAATTACGACGCCTATGTTTTTTTTATTAAGATTCTGCGAGCTCCTGTGATTGTGATTGATCGCCGACCTTTGTCAAGGCAGAACTGATGTTCAAAATATCACAGAACCTACGCATTACATATCCACAGACATTTATGTTAAACACACCTCGTTTGACATGTTAATTAATCATTCCGAAGTACTCACGAGAGGGCACCAATTTGTCAGAAACAAATAGTATTTCGGGGTTATGTGGGATGTGTGAAAATGGTGCGAGCGAGGATTGAAAATGTCGGATGGCCATGTCATGGCTTGAAGAGGTTCTTAATTCGAAGTAATAAAATCAGTTGACATAATTATTCGTGTTTTTTTTTTATTGACCAAGAACCAAAAAAGTAATCTTATAAACAAATTGGAAGAGGTCTTTGGTGTGGCAACATCCGCGGTGTCGTAGCTCTGTACTCTGCGCCGATATTCCATCGAAAGCAATAAATATTTATCATGGTACCATTACTGTCAATTTCCCTACATTATATTTGCCATTGGCCGAGGACTTATAGACGATAGCAACATAAAGCCTTTAAAAAATGAACTCGATATTATAAATAATGGAATCAGATTTTAATGTCACGTACTTTTTCACTTCACAATTCGACAGTAGGTACTATTTTTGGGCTGCCAGACTTATGTGGGAAAATATAATCAATGCTTATAAACATTATCATTTCAATAGCACTTTATTGATTTTTTGCTGTGAAATGATTCAGAAGGATTTAATAGCGATCCAAAATATGTGACTAATAAAATTAGCCGTTCCCAATATTATTGATCTTCTATATGACATGGAAATCTGAACACTTAACCAAGCACTAACATGGAAAAGAAGGGTAGGGAGACACAACCTGTCGTTTGCTTGCGAAGGGGGAACTTACAGTATATACACTTTTGTGCGAAAATTCCCAATTTGTGCAAAGTCCTTTTGCACAAAATAGAAATTCCGGGATATGTTCTACGGGCCTTGTCCGTGGTTGATGCGAGGGTCCGGATCCAGTGGGTAGTGTTAGTCCGGGAGGAGTTCAGGTCAGCGGTGGTTAGAATAAAGATAAAGCCAAGTCGGTAGAAGCAGAGCGAGGTGGGGCAGTCAAGGTAGAGAAGTGTTTGTCGGGGCGAGAGTGGCTGGCTGACTTACAAATAGCTGTTTTTGCGTTATATTTGTACTCCCAGCCAGGCGCTATCCCGAGCGCTCTGGTTGGGGTTTCGCGACGCTATCGACACATTTCCGTGCCAGTAGCTTCGCGAAAGTTTATCCAACAACACCTGTCTCCCTCACAACGCGCTTCCTCTTTCTTTCGTTTTATTTGGTCATCCATAATTATCAGTGACGGGATACTCCGCCACCTGCCCAATATATTAACGAGTTTGCACAAAAAGACAACATTTCATTTGGCTAGGGGAGCCGGGCCAGTTGCAAAGCAGCTGTTCCCAACTGCCTGGAGCCGTTGAGACTATGGTATCCCCAATTGGGGCATGTATGATTCTAAAGGTTGTGGGAAAGAGGAAGGTGGGGAAGTACCTGGCTATTCAGATCTGATCACCAACCATGGGTAAAGCCATTTCAAGCAACCTTTCGAATCTGAATGGTGGTATTTCACCAGGGCGATATTGAAAGTATTTACCACTCTGGAACGTGCGGCATATGTACTATATATTATTCTAAATTATTAAATTGTGAAATAACACAAATAAAATTTACTTGCGCACGCCGGGATTTGCACCCGCGACCTCCGGATTCGTAGCTGAGCATCGTTACCACTCAACCACGGAGGCCATCGTATGTGTCAAATTATGATAATTGTGGAATAATGAAGAAAAATTAATTCACCTATCAATTTGCAAACAGAAAATTATGAATATTTAAAATAATAATAAAAACAAATTTGTTTTAGAAATTTAAAAAGATATTATTAAGATTACTGCTTTAAAAAAAAAACACTTTTTCTAATTTCCAAATTCATCTAACTGTCAACCGGTTATTTTTGTTATTTCTATCAAAAGAATGATCGGTTTCCAAAATATGATTGTATTTTTTAATTTCTAATATAAATTTCTTATTCAATGTTTTACAATAATATATTTATTAACATTTTTGATTAATTATTACCTACTTTAATCAATTTTTGTTTATGTTTATAATTTGACTATTCTTACATTAATGTGTTCTATTTTTATCAATTGTCTATACTTGACATTTTTATTTTTTAGTATTCTATATATCCCTGATGAGGAAATCTTTGCTTTCGAAACATGGTTTTTTATATGAATACCGCACAAGAGTCCCAACTGCTCCCAACCGTCTGGAGCCAGTAAGACTATGGCATCCCCAATTGGGGAATGTTATGAGGCTGAAGTTAGTAGGGAGGGGAAGGTGGGGAAATACCTGGCTATTCAGATCTGGTCATCAAAAACGGCTAAGAGCCATTTCAAGCAACGTTTCAATTCTGAATGGTTGTCTTTCACCAGGGTTTTTTTCACCTGGAACGTGCGCAAATATACTATATATTATTTTTACATTAATTAATTGTGAAACAGAACAAATTAATTAAATAAAATGTATTTGTAAAAAGCATTAACTTTGTGGCTCGCCATAATTTACAATAAAAAACACATAAATTTGTTGTAGACCACTTTTATTTTATCAAAACTCTACCGGTTTCGGAAGCACCCTTCCTTCATCAGGAGAATATTAAAACAGTTTTAATATTCTCCTGATGAAGGAAGGGTGCTTCCGAAACCGGTAGAGTTTTGATAAAATAAAAGTGGTCTACAACAAATTTATGTGTTTTTTATTGTAAATAAAATGTACTTGCGCACCCCGGAATTAGAACCCGCGACCACATGAGGTATTATAATATATGTATTTATTAACAATAACGTGACAAAGTGAATGCCAGTATTTTGAAGAGATTTATAAATTAATCGGTTTTCGCCAAAATATCAATAAATCATTTCAAACACGGTAAAAATAAAAATCGGATAGGAGTAAATAAAATCATACGAGTAAGAGGGTCTAACAACAGTATGAAAATGGCTTTGAGCGGACAATTTGAAAAAAAAAACTGTAATGTTGGCAGAATTTGATAATAACATTATTAAATTTGATTTGATTTAGTTTAAATAAAAAAGGGTTGTACGAATTAAACAAAATAATTATTAATAATACTTTGTCCTTGGAATTTTAGTTTATAACCCCGGAGGTCCAAGTCCCTCCAAACTTTAAGAGAAACGAAATTAACGACTAAACGGTATCAAATTTCTAAAACGTCACATTTCCCGACCTTTGTTCTGGCCCGGGTAGTTGGGAATTTATATTGAGTTTCAAATTATAATATTCGCTCCCACAATAATCGAGGTGGAATAATATTAATTAATTTTCCTCCACATAAATAACAGTCAAATTTCATACCGCCGCAGCCAAAGTAATGCCTCCTTTAAGGTTCTGAAATATCACCTCCTATAATAATTTCCCTCCCCGAGAGACAGCGACAGATTGGTGTCATTACGTCGGGTGACTTTTCAATATTTCCAAGTGCTGACATAAACTATAAAACTCTTCTCCCTTCGACTATCAAATCCCTGGCTTGATATTACGCCCTTAAACGCAATACTCGCTAAAGCCTATTTCGGAACACCACGCAGTTTTGCGGGGTGTTAGTTTTCACAATTGAACAGAAAATTCCTAGAAGTGTGGATAATAAATTGATTTTCAGTAAACATATCGATCATATAATAAGTAAAGCATCATCTATGCTTGGTTTCGTTTGTTTTGTTTTATTTTTGTTATTTGTAAATTTAAGTTTACAAAATAACTAATCATAACTCTTATAATATTCATAGTAATAGTCATCCGTGCCTGCAAACAGTTCAACGATCTTAGCACTTTCAAAACACTTTACTTCTCACATGTTCGCAGCATTTTGGAATATGCATCTCAGGTGTGGAACCCAAGCTATGCATTGCATAATAACAGAATTGAAAACTTCCAAAATAGATTTTGAAGGTACCTAAACTTCCATTATTTTATATCTCATGTTAGCAATGAAGACTCCGCCCAGTTTTTTTTTCTAATTTTCAGACATCAACTTGCCGAAGAAATATAGCGGATTCTGTTGTTATTTAAAACCGCACGCTACTTAGTTGATAGCCCTGATCTTCTCGAACCCACATTATTTCATATCCCAAAGCGCAACAGCAGATAGCCATTTACTTTTAATATTCCTCATTGTAAAACCAATTCCAAACAAAACTCTTTTATCAACAGATCTACATACTCATTCAACTTAAATTATAACCACATTGACATTTTTAACTCAACTTTTATATATTTTTTATTTTTAACTCGTTTTTTTAATCGTGATATTAAATTAAAATCCATTATACGACCGCTCTCAAACTAGATAACTTAAACCACATTTCCATCTACTCTAGTCCTTCGTACCTTTATCCCACTCCTATGTCCCTCCCTCCACCGACTGAAATAGTTTAAGCCAACTGATGTAAAATTGTATATTGTCACACGTCACTCATAGTATTTATCATCAGCAGTGGAAAATTTGTAATTGGCATGATTTATTGTTATATGTATGTAAATGATGGATTTGCTGTTAATTTTTCCAAAACTAAATAAAATAAAATAAATAGATAGAAACCAATTTGGAAAAAAATTGATATCGCCAATTTGCATAAAACCGTTTGAATCCTAGCCCCCAAACAGTGAAATATAAATGATTACCTGTTCAAGAAAGATTTTAGATGTATGAACATGTTATTTCACCCGAAGCAAGGTAAAATGACCTGACATCGGACACACAGATACGCTCAGAATACACTTCTATCGGTTAAGTCATCGACGTAGGATATTACATCGATGGGTTTATTGGTGTTCGTTTCACTACACTATAAATGTGTAGATAAAAGCTTATGGATTTACGGTTTTCAACGATTTTTCGCGGGAAAGGGCGTTACCCGTTAAAATACTGGTAAGTTATTATCTATCTCATTAGGGAGTAAATTAAACACGACTATCCAACATCTAACCACCGCGGGACCGGTGTTTTACCCTTTTCAATATCTAATGAATTGCTCACATCAATTGAGTGTCTGGGGGTTGTTCCCATTGATTACCTGGAGGTCAGGTAGTGAACTAGACCTTATACGAGCAGTTGAAAACCCTCAGTTTATACTTGGCTGTTTTGTTGTTGTCCAGAATCGAATAAAGTACTCATATTTGTATAATAACAAAACAATTAATTTTTAAAACAATCATTTATAACTTTCAAGCAATACTGGTTTGTTACAACCGCATTATATAAACATCCATATTTTGGCTGTTCTCTGTTAGATACTAGCTGATGTGTGGTCTTGCTCGACATCACTTTTTCTTTTTTTTGGAATAAAGTTATGAAGTTGTGAATTCTTGCTTGTCGTTTGGGTGCCATAATTAAGTTGACAGCGATCTACTACGAGTATCTCTAAACAAAGAAACAAAAAAAAACATTCATTTGAAAATTTTAATTCATTCCAAAATAAAAAAAAAATCCTAAAGTAGGTACCTACATGTGTTTTCAATTTAGAAAATATTCTACCTAAACAAACCTTCTTTTGAATATGTAATCTGTGGCTAACCAGAGTGGGCTATCCTAAATGAAACATGGCGGGTTCAATGTTTTTCATACTAATTTTAAAACGTTATGGCAACAGTCTTACACATTGGATTTCATCCAAAGTACTCTCTTAACCTTTCCGGAACTAATAAGAACAAACTGTGCTATGTTCAGCGAAACCGGTTTACAATTTTTCGAAAAAATCGAGGACAAACAGACAAACTATCATTTTTACATATAGAGATATTATAATTATATTAATATTTTTTAATAACTAACTAACAATCACGCCGTTTCCCCGTAGGGGTAGGCAGAAAGGATAGACCGCCTATCAACTCGATCTTGGCATACACTTCTTGCTTTATTCACATTCATATACTGTCTCATGCATTCTCTTCTATTATTCCGACTTCTGACCTGGCCCGTCTCGAGCATTTGATTCACTTGATTGTCTTCCTCGGCCGTCCACGGCTTCTTCTTCCATTCACTTTCGCGTCATATATTATTCTTACACTCCTTTCTTCGTTCATTCGCTCTACATGCCCAAACCATCTAAGCGTCCCCTTCTTAATCTTTTTAATACATCTACAAAAATACCTTTAAATAATAGACTATAATGAGTATTCCAGAAGAATCCTTCTCATTATCCAATTATTCCTGTTTCTTTAAATTACACCCGATAGCAATAAGGGTTTAATGAGAGTGGATTAAATCTCACCTTGGAAATAAATACAGTTTCCTATAGCTAAGTCAATGAGCAATCATTCCATATAGCTACAAGGCAGCATCCAAATTACCCGGGACGAGATGAGAATCTTTATTTCATTATAGGCCTGAAAACACACTTTACTTTTTTGCGCCTACGCTTTACGAAATGCCATGATACTTACCTAGAACTTAAATACAATAGGAAGAAGAGTTAATACATTATCATAATTTATTTATTCATGCCTAGAAGGCTTTTACATGATGATACATTTATCACATAGTTTTACAAGGGAGTACAATAATGTACACATAAAATAATAGATAAAGTGTAAAAGAAGTAAGTAGGTACAACATAACAGAATGTAGTTACAGCGTAATTATCGCAATGAATAATAGTTTAACCTGTGGTTACATTATAACAGCAGGTTGTACAAAAGAGTATAAGAAGTAGTTTAGTGAACAATATAATAACACAAGTATAAAAGAAGTGAGAAGGTAGATACTACGTAAGTAGATAGTTTCATCGCAATAGATGGGTAATAAAGGCAGTAGATTTATAATTACTATGACGTTGTAAGACATGAACAGTTTATAATATACGTGTTTATAAAACAGCAAACCTTTATTATGTCTGATTGGGTATTTTACAGAAACATAACATAATAAAAATAACAATAAAAAATGATGCACATGAAAAAAAAACTTAATAAATTTAATAAAAACATTCAAATAAGTCTTTCCCATGTAAAAAAAAAATTTCAATCGTTATAGTTTAAAGCTTCGCTTTAGAAATATGTTGATATGTATATATTAATAAACTGGTGATTAGAAAGTACGGACCGTTCATTTGTGACGGTTTTTGATAAGCCGTGAGCGTACGATTCCTGGTAAACCAAACCACGGCTCAATTGAACTGTGACTCTTTTTAGCAAACCTTGGAACCACTTAAAAAAGTATGTTTATTTATCAAAAAATATTAAAGTATCTCAGATTTTCGATAGTATTTTTACGCATTTTTGAGATGACTCATCTTTAAATAAAGACCTTTGTTCTAATTTGTTTATATAAAATCATCGTATATGTTTCTCATTACAACAGGGGTAAATTATGGCCACGAGCGTGGGACTGATATTTGGCCCCATGACGAATTTCAAGGCAATTGTTTTAATAGTTTAACATATTCTGTGTAGAGATAAGACGTATTTACCCGTGTGTAAGCAGTTTATAGTACGTGAATGGCGTCTGACAGTTTGGCATCTAGCCTTTTTGTACGTACACCTATACATATTCTGGAAACTGGGAGCCGTAGGAGGTGGGAGTCGTATGAACTGGGATATGAGCTCACGAACTCGGAGTCGGTTCTTATAGTACTTAAGTACTTTTGAGTCGTACGAAAATGTTTTTTTTTTACAGTAAGTAAATCCTGAGGGAAATAATTTTCTTCAAGACCTACATCATCTTTGGGGATGATGTGTCTTTTAGAGGATAGGAAGGATCTTGAAGAGACCCATGTTGTAGGAGAAAGAAAACAGAAGCCGGCAGATCATTCCACATCCGAGTTGTTGAACACTAGAACGAGTCGTAGAAGCGACCCGTTTTCATGTGACAAATTTCAACTGTGTGCAAATGTTGGGCGTATTTCCAGATTAAGCAGCGCTGCCGAAGGGACCAATGCCGCTAGTTTCTCAGAATATCTTCCATTAAAATACCGGTAGAACAAGGTCAGCATTCCCGCTTGACGTCTGTGTTCCAAAGATTGCAATCCATTTGTTGAGCTGGTACCGTGACTCCCACTCTTAACAAAATTAGTCATGACCCGCCAAAACATCATAAGCACCTTTTAACACTCCTACCAGAGTTACAAGAGACTCAGAATCGTATATAGACCATTTAATAGTTAAATTCAAAACTCAAATATGTAGCGTAGTATTCGAATCCGCAACCACAACAATGGACTTCACCAGTTCTGAACTCAGCAAATCAAAAAAACATCTCCAAAAAAGAAAGTGACTACCTACCTTCACCAAAAGCTATGCCTAGAAAAACAAATGTGGCAACATCTGGAAAAAAATATCTCAACGGAAGGGGTGAATACTCAAAACATCATAAATACTTAAAAAAAGTGACAAACTAGAGCAACCTAAATAATACTACTCCACACATTCTATAAAAAATATTCCAACGGAAGGGGTGACTCAAACATCATAAATACTTAAAAAGTGACAAACTAGAGCAACCTAAATAATACTACTCTCAACACTATTCTATAAAAAAATATCTCAACGGAAGGGGTGAATACCAAAACATCATAAATACTTAAAAAAGTGACAAACTAGAGCAACCTAAACCAATACTACCACATTCTTATAAAAAAAATATCTCAACGGAAGGGTTGAATACTCAAAACATCATAAATACTTAAAAAAAGTGACAAACTAGAGCAACCTAAATAATACTACTCCACACATTCTATAAAAAATATCTCAACGGAAGGGGTGAATACTCAAAACATCATAAATACTTAAAAAAAGTGACAAACTAGAGCAACCTAAATAATACTACTCCACACATTCTATAAAAAATATCTCAACGGAAGGGGTGAATACTCAAAACATCATAAATACTTAAAAAAGTGACAAACTAGAGCAACTCTAAATAATACTACTCCACACATTCTATAAAAAAATATCTCAACGGAAGGGTGAATACTCAAAACATCATAAATACTTAAAAGTGACAACCAGAGCAACCTAAATAATATATCTAATATTCTATAAAAATATCTAACTGAAGGGTGAATATCAAACATCAGAAATTAAAAAAGTGACAAACTAGAGCAACCTAAATAATACTACTCCACACATTCTATAAAAAATATCCAACGGAAGGGGTGAATACCAAAAACATCATAAATACTTAAAAAGGACAACTGGGCAACCTAAATACTACTAATAATATTCTATAAAAATATCTCAACGTGAATACTCAAAACATCATAAATACTTAAAAAAAGTGACAAACTAGAGCAACCTAAATAATACTACTCCACACATTCTATAAAAAATATCTCAACGGAAGGGGTGAATACTCAAAACATCATAAATACTTAAAAAAAGTGACAAACTAGAGCAACCTAAATAATACTACTCCACACATTCTATAAAAAATATCTCAACGGAAGGGGTGAATACTCAAAACATCATAAATACTTAAAAAAAGTGACAAACTAGAGCAACCTAAATAATACTACTCCACACATTCTATAAAAAATATTTGTTCTATAATCATACATTAAGCCAAAGAATTATACTTTTTAACAAATCACACAGGCCCGAGTTTATATTTTTTACTTTATCCAGATGGTGCTCAGAAATTAGCGGTACGTTACGAATAGATATTATTCTACATCGTATTTTAAGATAATTTTATGTTAATTTTTTTTTATTATTTAACGCTTTCCAAGGAAGATGGAAGAAATGGGAAGATGTACTTTATGTTAGTTAAATAAAAAAAAAATTAAAACAATAAATAGGGAATAAAGAAGAACTTTATTTTCATGTTTTGATTATTTCTTTAAAACGAACCGTCAAACTCGAATGTGAAAAAATAAAATGTTAGGAACCAAAACCGGTCTTAAAGTTTTCCTAAGAACACATTTAAATAAGTGAGTAGTTTTGTGTTGCCATAGTTATGAAAGTTTACTTTGACTTTATTAAATATTCACATTTTATTGACAAGTTATAATCTTATTTTTTCAAGGATTGACTTAAATCACTATCCCTCAATGAATTTCTAATTACTGTATCCGAAAATTTAAAACGTATTTTTCAAAATTCTAAACCTAATTTACATTTATACAGCAAAATTAAAATAATAAAACAAAGCTAATCAATACGCACCACGTGAACACCTCAACACACGTTCCCCCGTGAGGTGTTCACGAAACATGTAATATTTCGTTGATAGTATCGTTCACCTTCTCAAACCTACCTTCATTTTGAAACACCGTGCAAAGCACCATAACTGTACTATTATAAATACATTATGTAAAATGATGCTCTATAATGTATGAAAAATATATATTTCCTGAACTATTGCTATATTTTTTTTTTTTATTTTGATCTTATTCATTGCATTATAAATCTTACCTTATAAAGATCATTATCAATGTGTACCTACAATTATATTTTTATTCATGCTCAAGAGGAACGGCTGCGTTGCCTATTTCATACATAACTTAATTTTGGATTTGAGGCCAAATACCCATGCAAACCGAATGAGATATTTTTATAAGTAAAGGTTTTGTAAATATCTAGTACGGATGAGAAGTATTTATTTTTTTTTTAAATTATGAAATATAAGCTACCAAAAAAATTTCATAATTTTGGAGTCAAATTAGAAAATTATTTGCGGGTTTAATGTTTTTTTTTTTAAATTATCGTATTTGCTATGTAAATATGGTTACGCAAATAAAAAGATAAAAACAAAACATTTTAAAAAAAAATGTTTTTTTGGGTCAATATTTTAAAATATGTACGGCAAATTTGTGTTCCAATGTAAATTTGGTCGTTTCGAATTTAATTTAAAGTCAACCTGCTTATTTTAATGTATTTTTTAATTTTATATTTCATTATATAAGTAGATGAGGTAAAACTTTTTTTTAGATCACCGTTAGCCCCCAGATAATTGTTAAAGGTGGCTCTAAAATCGCGAAAAATCAATTCCTTTAATGGCCTATATTTCATAACATAAAACAAAACAAACAAAAAAATACTTCTCATCCGTACTAGATATTTACTATACTCTTTGTGAGAAAAAAGATCATTAGGTTTAGGTGAATAAACCAAAATTAAGTTTCGTATGAAACAGGCCGCGCAGCCGTTCCTCTTAAGATGTCTCAATAATAATGGATTTTCGGAATTTGCCTACCACCTCTTATCAACAGACCACACGTTCAATAAACATACATGCACTAGTTTACTGCATACAAATTAAATAGGCGTTAAACTATGTAACTTAAAAGCATTAGAAATGAGGAAAGCCAAGAACACTATTATTAGTCTCATTAATAATCAAATAAATTTAAATAAAAGTCCGGTTCTTAAAATATTCCTATTCAACAAAGTACAAGCCATTCCCGGTCCGGTTCCTACTCCCCTCCCACCCTTGGTCCTTCACTCGCCCGTTTTCATCAATCTATAACACATGTATATCTTCAGAGTTTAGTAATATACTGCCCTGAAGAAGCTACGGTAGTGGCGAAACCCGGCCGGAAAAAGTATATAATAAATAAAAGTGATGTAAACAAAGCAATTTTTTATTTTTAAATTATATTGTCACATCACCAAGTTACCGCTTCATATGAAAATATATTTATAATCATTGTAGAAAATAATATTAACATAACCTAAATGAAACATGAAAACGAAAAAATAAAAATATTTCAGTCGCATCTGGGAATAATATTAACAAATCTTGAATTTGAGATATGATATCGATGAAGATGATATAAATTGAACTGGTCTCATTAGCTAAATTGGTTAAGCGGTTGCCCCGGATAGGCAGAGGTCCTGGGTTTGTGTCCCAGATGCAACTGATATATATTTTTTTTCTGTTTTTTTTTTCCTTTTCATGTTTCATTTAGGTTATGTTAATATTATTTTCCACGATGATTAAATATTAAAACGAGGTTTTTAAATCTCATTAAAAATAATGAAATATTACATACATATTTATTTAATCAGATTGTCAGCTTAACAGGGGTAGAATAATAGGTATAATACAGTTGTATAATACAGCTTAGGTATAATCTTTATAGATGATGTTTAGGATTAAGGTAAGATTGGTACGGTTCAAATGACAAAAAATTCCAAAAGACGCCAGTGACACTGACTTTCAAACGTTCCAAAAG
This sequence comes from Halesus radiatus, assembly GCA_022606495.2. Classification (NCBI taxonomy): domain Eukaryota; kingdom Metazoa; phylum Arthropoda; class Insecta; order Trichoptera; family Limnephilidae; genus Halesus; species Halesus radiatus. The sequence continues at coordinate 113,459 of JAHDVE020005599.1, forward strand.
AAGTGGTGCCATACTGGGTGATTTGATTTTTTTTTTTTGATTTTACGGATTCTTTCGTAATCCTCTAACTAGCTGGGGCTTGACTGGGTGATTTATTGATTCCATTTTATATTATACTCGGTGGTGATTCGTGGCCTTATTATCTGGGGGAAATTTAATTCTAACTAATCAGAAATTCACGAGAAGATATTATATTTCATCAAAATGTACTTGTTGTCCTTCGGCGAATCGTCGAATGAAGAGGCAGTCACATATTTTAAATAATGTTGGTTGGAGCGTACTAGATATAATTACTAGCAACTTGAGACAATACGACGTTTGTCGATACTTTCTTAGCTTAGGAACGTCTTATCTAAAACAGGATTGACTCTTGAATACAAAAAGAAATGGTATGCATTATAATTTGTACGTTTTACTTGTTGATATACAAATAACATTAAAAGCAAACAATTAGGAAATTCGAGAACAAGAAAATAAAAGAAGAACAAATATTTACTAATAACATTAAACTTGCATCCTCGTTTTGCTAAATTCAACCGGCAATCTAAGTGACCGGTAGGGCCATCTCGGTGACACTCGTCAAAGTTGCGAGGTTACGTGTCTAAACATTCCTTCGTTAGCGCTGGAAACAAACTTCAACATGGTTCGGCGTAGGTTATTTAATTTCACCGTCAGGGGTATTGATTCGTTTCTGTTTTTTCGTATAAAGTATTTGCTTGGAATTGTGAGCTCACATGTGCTGAATTCTGAATCCATTCAGCACAGCACCTATGAGAACATTATGTTGCTCTTCGACCGAGTATTAGAATTTTAAGCGTGAGTTTTTGACGGCGCCTTGTTATAATGTGCCTATGGAAGTTAGTTTTATGTTTTCATTTAACGGAAGTTCACCGCATAATCGATTTTTAGAAAAAACCGCCACTGATTATACTCCCTGTTGAAATTGCACAACATCTCACAAGCAAAGGACTACCAACAGAGATTATTTTTGGAGAATTTAATTATCAAGTTCGAGAAAATATAATAATTTAAATATCAAAAGAAAGGGAAGTTTTTTTTAAGCGAAAGGCGTACACGGTTAAGACACATATTCCCATCACACAAATATAACAACTCATGGGAACAACATCAATACACATATCTAGGGAAAAAATACTTCAACAGCCTACCGGAAAACATCAGAACAATTGAATACGATAAATGCTTAGTAAAAGTAATTAAAGAGCTATTCAATTTGAAAATAACAAAATTATAAAGTTATCTTGTAAATTCATATGTATTTTAAGTTTTCATTTCCTTAAACCAAATTAATTATAGATACTTTTTTTTAATCATCACTCACTCCCCTTTTAAAAACAAGCATCGGCTTACAGAAGAGAAAAAAATTGTGGACAATAATTATTGCTCTGTAAACTGATTAATATAATTAAAATATATATATCAACAAATGCAAACGAATCAACAAAAAATTGGCGTACCGTCGCGTCTGACCAACATAGTACGAATAGGGATCTATATATACGAACGGTCACCCTGCTAGCAAGTGGTACATACATCAAAATACTTCCCCTGTAAAATGTATAACCTTCGAGCTCTCGCCCCGACGATAATGACATTGGTATAGTGTCTGTTGACCCCCGTCCCTCACGGTCAGCTAGAGGTGGCCGCCCGCCAACTAGTGGCTGGTTACTGGCGGTGGCAGTGGTGGCATTTGAAATGAAGCGATCTGCAATATGCGTGGGAGGAGGCTGTACGGCTGTACGTGGGTCCAGACAACGTGACTTGAAATACAGGGTTCTTGTCCTTATTGCTTTATAGCGATTTATTTTAAATAATTCAGTTCGATCTCTTTGGTTGTGAAGATAACGGGATTAATTCTCATAGAAATTGAAACCAAAAAATACACATTTTTTTTAATCAAGGGTCAACGAATTCCTATTTAGGAATGTCGCGAAGATAGAACAAGTAATGTAGAAGAAAAAGGAGAGAAATGGAAAGGTACTATGACTACCTTCCCGTCTGGAACGAACTGTTACGCGTTTCTTGGAGCAACTAGGACTATGACTCCCCAATATTGGTGAATATTGTTAGACTTACAAGGTGGAAAAATGAGAAAGAAAGAATGAGCCTTATGTATATTTAAAAAAATGGTTTATGCCAGTAACTGTGAAAAAGCTACAATATCCGCTCGATTCATCAAGCCCGGTAAAAACGTTACAAACGAGGTCTATAAACCCCAATATATTATTTATGTATTCATATATGAAGTTTATTAGTTCAGATACGATTAGTTTTGGCCTGGTGAAAACCATTTTATTCAACCGCGCTAAATTACAGATATCTAAGTAAAAACAACCACCCCAACGCCCTACCCTCTATCACTAAATCATACACCAAACAAAAATCATCAATTTCTAAGTGTTCACAGGTAATTATAATTCGAATAGTCTATAGAGGGGTGTACCAGACGTAATGGCACACAGGCGAACTGTAGTGGGCACCTGATCCCGATCTGCGGAGAGGGCTGGATGGGAGATATACACAACCTATCGTTCCCTTGCAAAGGGGGAACGATACCGATAAATTAACGACTTTTGAATTTCCATAAAACTCCCTTTTGTGCAAAACTTCAAATTTGTACAACATCCTTTTTCACAAATTTGCTGTGCGGGCCTTGTCCGTGGTATCAACCAATGTAAACAGTGGATGCTGGTAGTCCGGGAGGGATCCAGGGTTCGCGTTGGTCAGAATTAAAAGAAGGCAAGTCGGTAGAAGCAGAGCGAGGTGGGGCAGTCGAGGTAGAGCAGTGTTTTTCGGAGCGAGAGTTGGTGGCTGACTGACTAAATCTGGTTTTCGCCGGCTACTTAAAGTCGCCTACGAAACGTTGGTGGTTTGGAACTGTCAGAGTTAACGCGTTATGCGTATGTCCGATGAACAAGCTATCTCCTTTTTCCCTCGCACTGCCGTACCGCTCTGACGTTTTATTTCAGTCATTCACGTTTTAAGCGGTCGGTAAGAACACGATTCCCACAGAGCAGTATACTCTTACATTCAACAAAGGGAGGGAGTCGGGATCACTTGCGGACAGCGAAATAACATTTTTTTCTCCATATGACCTAACTCCCTTATAAAATACACATAGTTTATGCAAGCGGAAATTACATATATGTCAACACATTGGGGGAGAGGCAAACACGTCTAAGAACAATAATATATTTTTATACATTATTTGTGATAAAACTGATATATTTCTCGTATGCCTTGTGAAAATGGGACACCCTGCACAAGCATTGCACAATACAATTCACTACATATTATTATAGTGAATCATACTTCATGCGGTATCCATAATCCATACACTATTTTAATAATATACTCGTACAAGCTCAGAGGCAATAACGATCGGTCAAACTACAAGGAAATTCCGAGGGACTATTCGAATGCAGTAATAACTCTTGAATGCTTACGATCATTCCATCGATATTTATCATTTACGAGTATGTCGCAGGCCGCGGAGAAAAGATTGAAATTCCTTGTATTTAACCAGGCTTGAGATAGCTCTTTTTAAGCTGAAATTGAATACATAGATATTAACAGAGCCGCACAATCGTTTCTGACCAATAAACGTTATAGTAGAAAATTTGCATATAAACATATACATTTGCATATAATTTATAAATATATATTTGCATATAATTGGCGAAAATGACGCATTATACGATGAATTTTGCATACGAGCACAAAATTAAATTAAGCATGTCTAGTTGAAGTCAACTCTTGTTTGAAATGGCGATCTGCAGTGCTCGAGAACAAGCTTTTATTGTTTCGAAACATGAAAGATTTTGTGTTTTTTCGGGAAAATACGAAGAGAATTGGAAACAGATATACAATGTTATCTGTGCAAACGTACTAATAAAGAGCAACGAACGAATCTTGTATGCATTCCATCAGCAATATCTATGGTAGCAACCAGTGGCGTGCATTTTATTCTATGACCAAAGGCAAGCTGTGTGTAGTTTTTCAAGTTCGGGTATGAATTTTATTTTTTTATTTAGTTACAATATATTTAATTATTAAAATTTTACAAAGCCAATAAGAAAACATTTGATTTTATTTTAGTTCTCCTCACTAGGGGTTTCTGTGCTGAGGCGGACTAGGTATTATTTAAAAACTCGTTATTTTTAAGCTCCTACGAAGTTCTTTTCAAAATGCTGGATAACTAATCTTCTTTGATTTCTTTGATCTACGTTTTGATTTGAATTTTGAAATCATTTGCCTTTTCTGTTTTTATTTTATTATTTTTATGGCTAGTGAAAGTAAATTATTTGTGGAGAGATATTTATAATACCTTTGTCAAAAGCAGTTTTAAATTTAGGAGTATTCATAATGTCATTTTGGTTCGATCTTGTGTGATGAAAATTAAGTTACTTGGGTTTTTTTTTAAACTTTTATAATGTTTGATTACTGATTGAACTTAAATAAAAGACACTTATACTCTGCTAATTGACAAAGACAAAATGACTTATGTCTGCCAAAGCGGAGAATAAATCCGTCCCAATTCAAAACACATACGTTTAGGTAGTTTGAATAGTTTGTAAACGGTTTTTTGAGTACAAAACGAAAACAAATATCTGTCATTAAAGTTATTGTTGTATGTGAACTAGTTTACAATGTTAGTTCTATTTAACTGTGTATTTAATATTTGTGTATTGAGTATTGAATATTTGAAAATTACTATTTTATTATCATTTTCCAACAATTGTTATGGTCAATTAAATAAATGAGCCTACACATTCATTAATTCACGGAAAAAATACGTTTTGATTAGAAATTCGTCTCCTATTTTAATTATTGTATAATTTCTTCTATCGGTTAATTCTTCTTAGGGTAGGCTGAGCACAGCTTGCAGTCATTATGGACTGCACGCCACTGACAGTGGTAGCAACGCCCCCTACTGCATAAATAAGATTATAGATTTGTAAGGCTGTTATTTTTGTTACCTTGTTTTATTCTCTACTTCTGTATTTTACTGTTTTAGATTCCTGCCATTTTTAATATATCTTATAATTTAACTTTTTACTTTTTACTCTGCACTAATGCCTCTACTGTTATTATTTTGTTTACTATTTTTCTTTCCCTATTATGAGTTTTGTTTTTTGGGTTCGAAAATTTTTCTTCATATAGAACTCAGTTTTTCTTTAGAGATTTATTCAGACGAACTGAACTCAAAAATATTTTTATTATTTACTGTTTACCTCCCTTTCAGGGAGTGGAAAATTAACCTCTTCCCTGAAACCCAATTGTCTACTTCTGACTGGCCTGTGCACTTCCTGATGGAGCAAGCTTGGGCGGTGACGACCTTCCCGTCTCCCCGACTCAGTGGCACGCTCCCGGCTGTCTGGACCCCTCCATATCACTAGGGTCACTGCGTCTTTTTTTTACCCGCTCCCTTATCACACTTTTCTTATGAGATAATCCTGACGACTGGCGCAATGTCTCCTGGGAAGGGTGCTGGGAACAAGAATCCACCTGGCACTACTTCAAAGGGACTGCCCTGGTGTCCTGGCAACGGCTCGTCTCTTAAGTACTCTTAAGTAATCTAATTTGTTACTCCTTTTTACTGTTTTATGTATTATTTAGTATTTCTCCGCGTCTCACCATGTTCATCTGCGGACTACGGACAAGTAGAGCAGAGCCATCATACTTACTAGAGCCACTTTTGTCGACTGTACGTATGTGCTAACAATTCTGGGCTGTGGCATTTTACTAACCTTCCCTTCTAAGCTAATGATATGGAGGGACACTTGAGGGTTTAGAATCATTTATAATCTTAGCTTCGTTGAATCAACAAATTAGAGTTCTTGACGTGCGAAGGAGAAACCATAAGTTACTTATACCGAGGTGGGAAAGTGGGGGAAACCTCAACTGTAAGCCTGTTATTATTGCTTCAATGAGGCGGGTATAAAAACTTAACATTAAATGATTTCTTTAGAAATAAATAATCTTTTTTTACTGGCAATTAATACTTTACATGTTTGGGATAAAGAACTAACATCGATTAACGTGAGGTTGAAATTGTGTAATAATAAGTAATATGTTTAATAAAATTTCTTGTATTATTTCGGCATTCACTACATAGCAATTTCTAGACATTTTGTTTGGAAGTTTTAATTTACCATGTACTTTTGCAATTTTTGGATTAATAAATTCGCTACCGGTTTCGACACAACCGTGCCATTGATGAGCGTTCTTAAAACTAACTTTAATTAAACAAGTAGAGAAACAAAATTAGTCACCATTAAATTAAAACTTCCAAACAAAATGTTTAATAAAACTTTGTTATTTCAAATAATACGCAGTCGTCCAGTCACAGCTCTCTCACGACTACAATTCTCATGACAAACTACTGTCCTTTACGATCTAGCATTCAAAATATAGGCCTAATGCGTTAAGTAGAGCAAAAACCATTTGCGCTGGCTCCATTCGGAGCATTAAATGTTTTGATTTTTTTGTTACTCAATGATCCGAGGACATTCGACAAAATATGCAATAACATTCTCAACCGGTTTGTATACCATAACGTCTCTGTATTTTATAGTTGCTATTGACTTTTTAAGCTTTTAGTATTTTTATACCGCATACTGTCAGCAAAATTTTTATCTGAACTATGCATCCGACAGGACTTAAGTGATAGACAGCTTACTCTGAGGTCAGCAGATCTAGATGCTACTAATCGTCTAATTGAACTTTCAAGGTCAAATCGACTATGATCGCTCTTTTCGTGTAAATAGCCCTCTCATTTGGAATAAGCTCCCCCCAGCTCTTACTAATATCCAGAAATTGACTGAATTTAAACGGGCTTTAAAAATAAAATTATTTAAAAATCCTACTGCCTATAAATTTTAATTTCTCTTCAATTTATTGTAAAAAGCCATTTCCTCAATCCTCTGGTAGTTGTTTGGTTTCGGTTTCCTGGGAATATATTTTTATAATTTTTTTATGTGAAGTCAGTTATTGCTAAAAATAACCCGACTGCTGTCTTAAAATGTTATTATTACTATTTTCGCAGTATTATTATGAATAGCCGTGTATACAAGTATTTTGTAATTTTATTAGATGAATGCACTTAAAGAGTAATATTAAGAATAAGCAAGAATGTATGCAATATGTTAAGAATGTATAAATAAAATGTAAAAGGAGCACTGTAGGAATACCACTGAATGGAGTTTTTTTTTTCTAAGTTTATTTATAGCAAAGTACACTTGAGATGGCCTCCCCTTCACTAACTCTTATTTACTGTTATGGCCCGCCCTTCTTTCGTTTATGATTTAATTTAGCAACAGACTTCTGTTCGCTCCACCGATTTAAGATGACTCCTCTACTGCTGCCTTAAATTTTCCTAACTAATGTGATCGGAAAACTCTTTGTAGTTTTCCTTTCAATTTTAGGCTTTTCTCCTTCTTGGCCAGCGCATGAAGCCTAGCCCTACGCTAACATTCGAGTGTTTCCGTTTTTCATAATTTTCGCGGAAAATTTCTCTCTGGAATGGTCAATTTCCTAAGCTTCTCCATCAATTTCCGGTTGTGTGCTTTTTTGTTTCGAATTATTGGAAAAACTAGGTCTTATTTGGTGATAACCCCTATTCTTTGTAGAGTAGATAGACTCTCGCATACCATTGACAGAATTATATTCCTAGCATTCCTATCTTAGACTTTGATGTTCTGAACTCTCTTTTATTTTCCTAGTATGCAGCTTTCTATTTTTTCGTTTCGTGAGTTTTACCGGGAAAACTAAGCTTCTGGGCTACACTAATTGCACTATTCCTGATCTATTTAATACGACGTGGTTACATTTTTAAATTAGGTATTCATAAATGTAATGATCATAGTATTATCGCCTTTCTTATTCTACATGGATTAGTTTCAATAATTTTCATGATTAAAAGGTACAGTATTACTTGTTTTGGCGCCATCTCCACCCTCTCCTAAATTTGGGAAAATTACATTATTTGGTTTTAGTTTTTTCAGCTTTTTGTAATGATAAGTGATCGAATACGGTTTGTTGGCAAGCAATTCGACTCCAAACCTCCCCTAAAGCACTCGGATGATTACGCCTCCGGTTTGTAACACCCTCCTCACAGACGTACTGACTGAATAGCCGGTATACGAACCCTTTCATTCTCAGTTCGTGCCATGATCTGATTCATCCTCTATACCGCGACGGAAAAGGGCACCTTCCTTCCTCATGGGTCCAAGACCCTCCGAATTCCCGTCCTCCAGACAAGCTACATTTAAAAGAGATCAAACCGGTTTCGTTCCCTCGTCAAACAACATTAGATATTTGCGATTTTTGCAAAGTCCGGGTTGAAAGGCGTCCCCCGCATCAAAAGTTCAGAAGTAACTACGCTTACAGTCAGCAGTTATCTCTGTCCAATCGATAGTTACAAATTATAAATATATGTAAACTATATGGGTTTTTATAATCCACAATACTCCAGTTTCCCCAGAAAATTGTGGATCTGACATCTCCAACACAGGTCGTGAATCTGTGCCAGATATCCAGAGATCTTCCATACGAATGTACATAGAGACGATAATACAATATATATAATAGATTACGTTTTGGTTTGGTTGACAGATTTATTTAATGAGACCCTGACTATCTCATGTAGTTTGAATTTAACTGTAAAATGATTTTGTTTGGAGAAAAAGGTAGGACTCCAAAAGGTCCAAAATATGCAAGGCCTGAACCTTGAAAACCTAATTATGATCCAACACCCGTAATTATATCCAGATTAATAACAAAAGTTCCCAACTATCTTTCACATCTACATTAAATTATATTCTTTGTCAACTCGTAAATCCATATATAAATAACACTAATTTCGAATGTAAATCTCGAATGTAAACATTCGGGTAACACGGAAACGCCCCAGTTGTTGCACTACTCTATCCCATTAGCCAGAATCGCTTTCAGTTAATCCCCCCTAGAGCGTCTTTCTGTTCTTTTTTCTAAAGTAGAAAATTCAGATTCATGTTTTTCTTTCGGAAATCATTATCTATTGCTAATTTTTTCGTCATCTATGACCTCGGATATCTCGTAAGTATAGCCATTATATTCCTACTGAAATTTATTTATAGATTCGCATTCCTAACTTTCTTCAATTTCACAAATTCTCTACGCCCTGTCACCAACTTTATATGCAATATATTTTTATAGTGCATTTTCCGATGGTAACATGTTTTTTTCTGATCTAACATGTGAATAATCGATTAACGCATCTTTTCGTGCAATTCTCAATTTATCCTAATATTGGTGTAAATACTTTACAATTCTTACCCTATCTCACCTGTTAAAGTTAATGAATATATTTTTCCGGAATGATGTTTCAAAGTGTTGCATTACTTCCCCCTGGTCTAACTGCACCACCCCTTCATATGTACTTGTCGTCGTCCATATACTATCATCCGGATCGATTGATATCACCCTTAACTTATTTTACAATACCTTTTTTAATTTTATGTAATAATTTTTCGGATAATGTTACCTTCGACTTCCTCATTCCGACACTGGGAACGAAGCACGTTGACCCTATTTTTGGCCAGCCCTATTAATTCTGTCTCCTTCTAACTAAAAGTCGAATTAATTTATTCTTTATGATGGGTAATAACACTTATTTTCATAAAAAACCGATATAAATCAGAGTTCATCCAAAACTCATAGCTTTTTATGATTTTTCATAAAGTAAACACTCCCTATGCTTACGTGTTAATTTAATCGTTTCTAATTACTCTTCATTACCCAAGTTCCATGTTCATATCTTGGCCCATCCAAGTACTTTTCACTCTTATCTAAACATAGGGTATCGTCAACCTCGGAAGCTAGACGAAATGGTTGAACTATCCTCAATCTAGTAGGCCATATATCTCAACATTGCTAATGAATTCTTTCTGTTTTAATTTTATAATTGATCGGTATGTCGTTCATCTACATCCCTTTTCTCTCTGATGCCCAGAATCTACTCAATTAACACCTTTTTTCACCTACAATCAGTCTAGTGTCACATCCTTGTGAATATCTACGTTTCTGAAATTAGAAAATTGTACTCCAATTACGCACCCGTCCCGCCTGAATCGTCTCTTAGTTTTGCCGAAATTTCCATACTGTATAATCCTTTTTTCTTCCTTTTTTCATCTGTCGAAAATATTGCCCTCTCAATTATTTTCTCTAATTCGTCGTTTTTCCGCTTGGCCTTGCGCGACGCGTCTTTCTGTCCAAATTCTGATTAAGACCCACTCTTCTTCCATCCAAGATACATCATCACCTTCCAGTTTTTTTATTTGTAACTAAGATTTTGTATATTATATTTATCTCTGCCCTCACTTTCGATGGTTCCATATTCCCTTTCCACCTGGCCTTGGGACCTTTTATTATGGTTATAGTTCATGACACTCTCCTCTAAATTGCCCTCTGAACTTTGTTTATAATATCGGCCGTCGAACTCAGCCCCCTCGTGTGACCATAAATGATTTCACATTTCTTTGTTCTATCTCCACTAATCGTTGTTTATATAAAAATGTTTCTTTCATTGGTAACTCTTTCTTTCAATTCGATCCAATCCCGTGAGATTAAATTATAAGGTAAACGCCCCGATTTTAACTGCCATCTCGTGGTTTTGCGTTGAAACGAGTTTCTGAATTAAGCATCATTAGATTGTAATTAACTGTAATCAAAAGCTCACCAAGGCGATAGATGTCGCTCTCTTCCGTTTTTCCAGCATGAAAGTTATGTATATAAAAAAAATATTTTCCAGGGTTTTATTGTAAGAAAAATGGTGATGGTAAGATCATTACACACTTGAAGTGAAATAACACAAAACTGCGCTATATAAATGCTTTCTTATAATTATTATGAGATCTCACATTGAAAATCGATTTATTGTAGAGATTGGAGGAGCAATTTTTCCCGAAAAAAATATTTTTTGGATGGAGAATCCCCAAACAATCCGGACCCATAAACTACTCGAGTATTGATCTCTATTTATAAAAAAATCTTATCCATAAATTTTATTGTTTCCTGGAAAGCAATCACCATCACCATTTTATGTAAAACATATTTCTGTACGACTATGCACTATTCTGTGTCCTCGATTTTCTCGAAAATTAGTTTACCGATTTCGCTGAAAATAGCACAGTTTGATTTTATTAGTACCAGGAGGGTTTAAAGGCTAGTTTAAATGAAATCCAATGTGTAAAACTGTTGCTATAACGTTTTAAAATTAGTATGAAAGACATTTAACGCGCCACGTTGTATTGAGGTTAGCCCATAGATATTCCACTCTGGTTAGCCAAAGACTACATATTCAAAAGAAGCATTTTTGTTTAAGTAGAATATTTTCAAAATGGAAAACACAAGTAGGCACCTACTTAAGAACTTTATTATTTAGATATATTTAGAAAAAATAAATATTAGTAAGAAATAAAATTTCCAAATTAATGTTTCTTTATTCTCTGTCAAATCAATTATGGCACCCAAGCGAGAATTCCGTACTTCGTAGGTTTATTCCAAAAAAATAAATAATCCCGAGCAAAGCCGGGTACACGTCAGTATTACATGAAATTATACATCTTTGATGGGCGCCAAATGTGTAAATTATTTAGAGAATCATTCTAGCTTTTTAATTCAAATCATATAACGAACTACTTCCATTTTATAAAAAATAAGTTTTTATCAGTGCCTATTTTGATGTTTCTTAAATTCCATGTACAAGTTCAGTATAATTCCACCTATAAATTATCCATAATAACTGCATGAAATCATTACATGTTAAGATATAACAATCTTAAAGAAAATCAGGAATACTACAAAACGTGAGCAATGAAAACCAATTTACAATACCTTATTTGAAAACAACCTAAATGCAAAACCATTATTTTAGCCAGCCATAAAAAAATGCAATAATCTCCCTATTGAAATAAGCTGTATTGTTATAAATCAGAACTGTATATATATCTATTCAGGTATATGCTTTACTAAATTTATTTGAATACTTAGCTCGTATTTTAAATGTATCTATCTAACCAGGTATATGAGTATAACAGCGCTTCTTTCAATCCTCGAAGCACTTCTGGAATGCTCTTTTCGGTATGGCCATCAGCTCGTTCTTCGATTCTGACTTAATCTCATCAATTTGGCAAAACACTTTCCTTTTATTGGTCTCTTCAGTTTTGGGAATAGGAAAAAGTCGCAGGGAGCCAAATCTGGTGAACGCAGTGGTTGAGGCATGATTACGGTGATGTTTTTGGCCAAATAATCACGAACAAGCATTGATGTGTGAGCTGGTGCATTATCGTGATGGAAAATCCATGATTTGTTTTTCCACAATTCCGATCGTTTGAATCGTATTGCTTCACGCAAACGTTGCATAACTTCCTTGTAGTATTCCTTATTAATCGTACGAGCTGTTGGCAAGAACTCATGATGCACCACGCCATTGTAATCGAAGAAAGCAGTGAGCAAAACCTTCACATTTGATCGAACTTGGCGTGATTTTTTCGGTCTTCGCTCTTCTGGCCGCTACCATTGGGATTACTGGGCCTTGGTTTCGACGTCATAACCATATACTCACGTTTCATCACCAGTTATGACCCTTTTGAGCAAATCTGGATCATCGTTGACGTCATTCAACAACTCCTGAGCGATACTAATGCGACGTTGCTTTTGCTCAAAATTTAGCAATTTCGGAACAAACTTCGCTCCCACACGTTTCATGCCCAAAACATCCGAGAAAATTGCATGGCATGAGCCGATTGATATGCCAACATCCTCTGCAACTTCCCTAATAGCGATTCGACGATTTTCCAAAACCATTTTTTCACTGTTTCGATGTTTTCTTCGTTTGTTGACGTGGTTGCAACTCCAGGACGCTCATCGTCATTAACATCTTCTCGGCCTTCTGTAAAGCGCTTGTACCACTTATAAATACTTTTTTTGAGACAACGTAGACCTGCCGAATGCCACAGTCAATATTTTAAATGCGTTGGAGCACTTTATCCCATTTTTAACGCAAAATTTAATACATATTCTTTGATCCATTTTTTTTTTCAACCGTAAAAAATCGAAGAACACACAAAAACGTGACTGACCTTTCCAGTTGTCAAAAACGAACAACTAATCCAAAATCGCTGATAATGCTAACAGATGATAAACATATTCGTATCTGTACCAACATAACAAAAAAAAATCGATAATCGAATGTACACAGCCCTCGAAAATTCAAAATTCTCCTTTTCATTTGAACAAACCTCGTGCTTTCATAAGTTTCTTTGTATTTTTAAATATATCTATCTATATATATCTATGTATATTTTTTCATAAGTTTCTTTGAATACCTTGCTCGTTTTTTTTAAATATATCTATCTATTCATGTATATGTTTTACTAAATTCATTTAAATACTTTGCTCGTATTTTTAAATATAATCTAATCTAAAAATCTAGTATTTAAAATTTTTGCTTTTTTCTCTTCTGCTTTTTTAAAATGGCACTTAATGTGAACTAAACTTGTTAATTATTTGACTGTCCCAAAATGAAATTTATTCCTAGTTGGGCAGTCAAAGCTTTCTTAAATGTTGATGTTAAATAATGTGTGTTTCAAATAAATAAATATTATTGTTATTATTTTTTAGATTTACGGTACTTATTTGTATTTTATCCATTTTTATGCATTTTTCTACGTAATCCGTTTATTTTATAATTACTCGTTTCAGAACAGATATTATCTTATTTTTTTACAGTAACTCCACACAGGAGACCCTGAGGGAAATAATTTCCCTCAGGGCCTATATCATCTTTGGGGATGCTATGTGGAGGGTCTTTTAGAGGATAGGAAGGAGTGAACTTGGGTCTTGAAGAGACCCATGTTATAGGATGGAGGAAACACAGAGGCCGGCAGATCATTCCACAGCCGAGCTGTTGAACACAAGAACGAATCATAGAAGCGACTCGTTCCCATGTGACAAATGTCAACCGTGTGCAAATGATGGGCGCGCATTTGGCGTGTTTCCCGACTATGCATCGGTGCCGAAGGGATCAATGACGCTAGTTCCTCAGAGTATCTTCCATTAAAATACCGGTAGAACAAGGACAGCATTCCCACCTGACGTCTGTGCTCCAAAGATTGCAACCCGTTTGTTAAGATAGGTGAATCTATCAAACGGACCGCCCGTTTCTGCACAGAGTCAAGGGTTTTTTCAGATATTTTATGACTCCCGATCAGAGGTAGCTGCCAAATTCTACAGTGGGGCGCGCTTGCGATTTGTACTGGGTCAGCAGTTGTGTACTATTAAAGTATCTGCGGTCTCTGTACAATACGCCCAGATATTATCTGGTGAGACGGGTAAAGGAAATTTATTTGTATCAACTTGTATGTCAATAAACGCCATCGAACTGAATCAATATATCGTCAGCTAGTGTCTTGTACCCGTAGTTAAATATTTTATAGACATACCGGGTAGACCTAGAACCTCCCCCTGCAGATAGTTATTCCGATGGTATTGCGGATTAACCAAGCTCATGTGGTTTAAAGCTTAAAGGTCAAATTCGAATGGCCGGGAGAGCTTTTATGGATCCCTCGATAGCAATCTGGATTCCAACAACCCATTTCTATTGTCTCTCTATTTCATATAATCATAACAGCGAAGTGTCGTTCAAGACAATCAATAATTGATTTAAAACTAAATAAAAATATTTCCGCGGTTTTATAAAACTAAACAATAAATACGTGATTGATTAATTATTATTGATTGCAGACTCGACTCAGATCAATTTCTTAAGAAAATATGGTTTTTCATTCACATTTTTAACACTTTCCGGATATTTTATAGTTATAAATATATATTGTGCGGTACGAGGTCAGTTCCGCTGCAGTTCGCAGCTGCGTTGGATGAAGATTTCCTCGATGAGAGTCAACCGTCGATGGCAGACAGCGTGAAAAAAAAACTTAACAAGGTAACTATCACGCTGTTTCTCCGAGGGGGTAGGCAGAGAGGACGGACCGCCAAACAACTCTATCATGGCATACACTTCTTGTTTCATTCACTTTCATACAACGTCTCAAATATTCTCTTCTGTTATTCCGACTTCTGACCTGGCCCGACTCAAGTATTTGATTCACTTGATCGTGCCATGTCTTCCTCGGTCGTCCCGGCTGCTTCTTCCATTCACATTCGCGTCATATATTCTCCATACATTCCCTTCTTGGTTCATTAGCTCTACATGACCTAACCATCTAAGCGCACATTTCTTAATCTTGCTCATTACGCTTACATTAGCCTTGCATTCTTTACGAATCTCAATATTTTTCATACGATCATACATTCGTCTCAGAGACCTCATTTCTACAGCATTCAGTTTATTTTCATCCTTTCTCTGCCAATTGCATACCTCACTGCCAAATATCAAGGTTGATATCAGCACTCCATTGTGGACAGCTAGCTTCGCTTCTTTGGACAACTTTTTGTTATCGCCAACCGCGTTCAGTCCTCCGTTAATGGAGTTTCCAGCATTCACCCTTCTTTCAATATCCCTATCATTCTTTCCATCTCTCGTAAACATACTTCCCAAATATACAAACTCATCGACCTGCTCCATGTATTCATCATTCATCATTCACAACAAAGTACCTGTATTAAAAATAGCTAAGACTCCAATTGTCTTAATTTTACTAAGTCAAACATTCAGCGCACGCCGTTGGCTTGTACGTTCATATTATAGTTCATAATGTAAAGTATGATTATACAATAGGACCAATCAACGGATCCATCGGTTTTATGTGGGAGGGGTATGCGGTTCAATTAATGACTCGGGTTGGCGATATAACCTTCCACCGAAGGACGATCCATTCATTAATGAAACATGGACAACGCTATGGGTTAACAGTTCAGTAAAATTAATCACTGTCTGCTCAATTATCACTACCACAAGAATAACATTATTGTGTTCATAAAGAAGGGGGTAATGTTAACCTCATGTAAAGGGCCAGAAGGCATATTCCCGTTCTTTTTAAGGAAAATTCTTTATCCTTTTCCTTACCCTCAAAAATCCCAAGAAGTGAGTGTTAGCTTACTTCTCCCCTTTAAGCAGACTAGTTGAATAGTCACGAATGATGGCCGCACCTAAAAACTTTATTTAATAAATCTTAAATTAAGGAGAAATTGTTGAAATTCTAAATAGACGAACTTCTCTTCAGGTTGCTACACACCATAAAACAGAATAATCCTCTTAAACTTTAAGACTTAAAGTGTTGGTCTTTCAGAACACCCACGAAAAGCAGTCCTGTCTCGGCCTCAAGCTCTCCAGAATCGACAGATTGGCAAGAGTGCTGAATGATCTGAATACCCTGGCACTTACCCACCTTTCTCTTCTCCATTTCCTTCCTCTTCCCACTACCTTCAGCGTCATTGAGAATGCTAGAGTCTCACTGGCTCCAGACAGTTGGGAGCAGTTGGACGTTGGTACCCCTGTGCGGTATTCACAATAAAAAAAATTAAAAAACATATGTACTGTTTTCTTTCTATTCTCCTTTGCTTTATGCTTCATTTTTTTAACTTACTTATTATGGAAAACCCACGGGCGTACATATTAAATTAAATTCGTAAAAGTCTGTAATATTAACACAGTGCTGGATCTATAAAAAGTGCAAATGGAACGGAAAATCGTAAATCACACTTTTTTAAAATGAACCGTTATAAATGTCAATGTGCAATAACCGATGGCGTTACATGCTACTATTATAGTAAATAGTTCCGCTATGAGTGTCGGGGAATATCTGAAACAATATTTCGCAAAACAAATAGTGAGGAAAAACAAAACCTGGCACTGTCAAATCTGCAAAACTTCGACCGGTACTTCAACCAACTGCATAGAAGATGTGATGATCGAAAAAAAATCTCCAAACTAGCCTCCTTCAAAATTCTCAACAATCAAGTCAAGGAAGGACGAAATGACATAACCAAAAAAATCCGTCCACTTCAATAACTAAAAAAAATTGAAAATCTCAACGAGATTCCACGTACTTGAACAATCGCTATGCAAAGTCGATCGACTGGAAACCTTTTCTGCAATCCACCATCGAAATGATGCAAGACAATTTGAACAAAAGAGAACACTGGATGAGAATGCAAAATATCGAGATAAGAGGAGTAGCACAAGAGAACAATAAAAATATCCCAAATATCGTATTAGTCAAAGCAATAGAATTACGAGCATCTAACCTAAACGCAAACGAAATCGAGTTTGCTACCAGAGTCCGTGCAAAAAATCCACTCCAATATAAACAAATATAACTTATAATCGTAAAGTTCTCCACTCGGTTACATAAAATTGAACTCATGACGGAAATACGGAGAAGAAAGGGAATAAGCACAAAGGATTTGAATTACCTCGGCGCCGAAAGAAATATTATGTCAACGACCACCTAACCAGCTTCAATAAAAACCTCCTTTTTCAGGCCAGGAAACTTGGTATAGAAAAAGGCTATCAAACATATTTGTCCGAAAAAATACTGCTTCGCTACACACACTCATATCCAAAGAAGAGGCCTTGAAAAAATTGTTAGATAGAATTAGCCCCATTTTCTCATTCCAGGCCAGTCGACACCTATAGATCCATCTAGAAAACGATGTTACTGCCTATTGGCGATCACTTGTAACCACGACATTCACGCCTCCTCGGTGGACTAACGTGTTCTTTTTCACACTAATTCATTTTGCTATCCAATTCACGCACTTGTTTTATTTACAAAACCTTTCACTTTGGTACATGCTAATTATTGTTAACTGATTTTTCTTACACTTAAGTAAGAGTAGATACCTACCTATCTTTCAATATTCATATCAAAACAAAACTGTATGAATTACGTGTGTATTTCAATTTAAAGGTACCTACCTATCTTTCAATATTCATATCAATACAAAACTGTATGGATTACTTGTGTATTTCAATATAAAGGTACCTACACGAATGAATTCTTTCGTATTTATCATTATTCTTTTTACGTTGTTATGCCCATCTACGTCACGTGCTGGTGAAGCAAGGAAAGGTCTTTGTTGACTGGAATGTGTGCCGCGTTCGTGACTTTATTGGGCTTACAGTGTGTTCCAAGTGCCAAATGATCGGACATTCCTTCAAGTTCTGCAAGGACCAGCAAAGATGTGGACATTGTGCAGGTGAAGGTGATGCCAGGACAGATTGCCCAAAAGCTGCCGCCAAGCCAGTATGTGCCACCTGTACCAGGTTTGGCAAGCCCGCTGAACATTCGACTGGAGACAAGGACACCTGCCCAGCTTATAAGGCTGCTCTTTCCAAGGACTTTGCCACCATCGATTATGGCGTATAAATACATTGATGACGACGGTGATGTTATCTACACGAGGACTAATGACTTGAAACAGTGGACGGAAGAACATAAAATTGGCCATAATATAGGTAATTTTACTTGCGCTCAACTAAACATTCGATCCATATCTAAATACTGGGATGTTTTACATGCTAACCTCCAAAATTGTTGGAATAATATAGATATCCTAATGCTATGTGAAACTTCAACAAAAAGGGAACATACTTGTCTTTTCGAAATTCCCGGTTACAATAGCATTAGTTACTGTCGCACATCCAAATCTGGAGGGGGTATAACCTTGTATATTCGGGATACTTTACCTTTCACCCAAAATTTACTTGAAACAAAGTTGTTCGAGAATATTTCCTGTATAATAACATTACCAAATAATTCTATACTCAATGTACTAGCAATATATAGACCACCAAATCTTAGTAAACAATTATTTATCAATGAACTTTCATCAATATTAACAAAATGTTCAAACTCTAATGAAAATATGCTAATATTTGGTGACATAAATATTGATTTGTTAAATTATATAGATCCTGTGATTATTCACTATGAAAATGCTCTTTCAAATAACTATTTTACAAAATGTATAAACGACGTTACAAAGGAAGCTATAGCAAATAGTAAAATGACACGAACATGTTTGGATCATATTTTTGTTAGATATAATAGCAAACACAAAGAAACTGACATACTCTACGCATGTGTTTGTGACTTCATCATTGCAGACCACTTTGCAACAGCTGTGAACATTCCGTACTATAAAACTAATAAACGGCCTACAAATAAAGGGCGGAAAGTCTCAATTTTATCTCAAAAACGAATAGATTTTTCAATTAGAAATTATAACTGGAATGCTTTGCTTCAGACAAATGATTGCAATAATTTATATAGTCAAATAAAAAGCAAGTTTAACGAAGTATATGAAAATAGTAAAATATTTATAGATGTAAAACCCAATGCAAGACCTTGGATTATAAAAGAATGGATGACAGAAGATATTCTATCACACATTAAAAAACGAGATTCTTTATTTAAGCGGTGGAAAAGCTCCCCAACAAATGCAATTTATGAAAAACAATACAAATCTTTTCGTAATTTTGTTACTAAATTAATAATAAAAAGTAAAACAACCTTTTTCAATGATAAATTTAAGAATAATTTTTCAGATATCAAAAAAACATGGGATGAAATAAATAAAATTCTAGGACGTAGGACAAAGAGTAACTGTGACGATGTAATTAGTAGGTTTATGTTAAAAAATCAATCTGCGGAAAATGTTACAAACCAATTTGTTAATTATTTTTCAGATAACATAGCCTCAATGGTTCATAAATGTGATTTTAAGGCGTCAAATATTGTCCCGATAGAGTCACCGCAAAGTTTGTATATACCACGAGCATCACTCGCAGACATACTGAGTATAGTCAAACTTCTCAAAAATTCAAAGTCCCCCTGGCATAGACAATATCCGAATGTTTGACATAAAAAGACACATAGATATTTTGGGTCCTATATTAACCCATCTGATCAACACAATTTTAACACAAGCTGTGATACCAGATGAACTCAAATGTAGTATTATCAGACCTATTTACAAAAATGGGAAACATACTGATATAGGAAACTATAGACCGATTAGTATATTACCCGCTCTAGAAAAGATTCTTGAAAAATACATATCTTTAAAACTAACCAAATACTTGGAGTGCTTTTCTTTAATATATCCTAATCAATTTGGTTTTCAAAAAAAAAAAAAAGTACTGAAATGTTACTTCAGGATTTCTCTAACTATATAAATAATGAACTGAATAATAAAAGACATGTTTTGGTACTGTTTATAGACAATTCAAAGGCATTTGATACTATAGACCCGATGAAATTGTTAAATATTTTGAGGCAATAGGGGTAAGAGGAAACTTTCTCAAACTATTCAAAAACTTCCTAACCAACCGCCAAATCCAGGTAAAAATATCAGACAAATTTAGTAAAAGAAGAAATGTCAAAACAGGAGTTCCACAAAGGTCAATTTTAGGTCCAACGCTCTATATTATCTTTGTATCACTTATGATCAAAATATTCTCGTTTGTTAAACATTATGTATATGCTGATGATACAGCACTTATAATATCCCATGAAAATTTGGATACTGCAATAAAATTGTTACAGGTAGACTTTATTTCTTTATTAAAATGGTCACATGACTCTGGTCTAATAATCAATGCTAAAAAACGAAATTGATGCATATAAGATCCCCGCATGCAAGGTACAGAGAGGCACCTGTAATCATATCCCATTCATTTAATTGCATTCACAATAATACCAAACAGCCCTGCGCGTGTACAAGTATCGAATTAGTCAACCAGTACGTGTATCTAGGTGTTACGGTGGATTGTAATATGAAATGGGACGTACAAATTTCTAACCTCTGTAAGCGACTTCGAGCCATTGTAGGAAGACTCCACAAGATAAAATTATACGTGCCTATAAAAACTATGAAACTAATTTATTTGTCTCTAGCAGAATCGACTATAAGGTATGGTATAACTTCTTGGGGACACTCCTGTAAGACCAACATAAAACATTTACAGCTGATTCAAACCGCCATGGTAAAATTGCTAGTAAGCAAAACAGTTTTTAAGCAAAGGCGAGACATTGATATCATGTACAAATCAATTAATATATTACCTGTTCGTGGTCTTTTGTGGCATAAAATTCTACTGCAACATATATCTGAAAGTCCGTATAAGGCAGTGGTGGATCATGTACACAATACACGTTTCACACAAAATATAGGAATGATAGTGCCAATATTTCAAAATAAATATGGTCAACGAAACCTTGAATACATTGTACCATTTATATTTAACAAATTGCCGTACGAATTTAAAAAAAATTGTCCTATGATGAAATTCTCACTGATGTTAAAGTGTTGGCTTTTGGAAAGTAACCTTGTGTATTGATGGTAACAAATATGACGGTCTCCATGGTTGTATAGCTCCTAGATATCTGGTATACTTACTGTTACGGTGTTACTATTATATTTAAGTCTATCCTCATTGTAACCAACCTGTACTGCTGTTATATATATATATATGTATGTTTAAAAAAAAATTATTTCTTAATTTATTTAATACTTACAGATGCTTTGGATATTTCTGATATTTACGTAATAGTTATATTTTTGTAATATTATTATTTTTATAATATTGATATTTTTAAAAGTATTGATGTTTTTATAATATTGATATTTTTATAATATTGTTACTTTTATAATATTGGTACTTTTATAATTTTGATATTTTTTATGATATTGACCTTTTTATAATATTATTTAAATCGGTGTTATAAGATTGGACTCTAGTATCTCAATAACAAATCTGTAATGCTTTTACCATTATTTTTTCTCTTTAAGTTTTTTTTTCTCAACTTATGATGCAAATTATTAATCAACTTATTTTTCTCACAAGATGCATGCGCCTAAATATAATAATTTTTGCCCTACATTTGTATGATGATTGTAATTTATTGTTGTATTATATTATATTGTTGAAATAAACTCCTGCTGACAAGCTACTTGCAGTGGCTTAGCGGGTATAAGTTCCCACTGTATATAATTAATATTATACAATAAAAAAAAAAAAAATGCTTTGTTCACTTATCATTCCAAATGGCACCAATCTCCCTTGATTTAAGTCCCTTTATGCTAATATTCAATCTGTTTAATAAATCTTTAACATCTGGGTGTTTTTCGGCTCTGTGGAAAAAGAAGTATTTAATGCCTGTTCACAAAAAGGCTATAAAAGCGACATATCAAACGACAGACCGATTTGTATAATGTCTGCTTTACCCAAACTGTTTGAGTCATTAGTGCTATATATCATTGTCAAATCTATTAACAACATTATTGTTCCTAATCAACATGACGTCATCAGTGTTCGCTCCATCTAAGTAACTTAATAATTTTTGAAAATTACATATACGATTCCCTTGGTATGAAACAACAAATGACACTATATACACTGATTTATATTATACACTGGTAAATCATTTGATAAAGTTCGATATCACATATTTATATTTAAACTCCGACTGTTGGGCACCAAAGGCACCTTATTTAGCTAGATTGTCAGTTTCCTTAGTAATAGGGTGCTTAGTGTAAAGATTAATTGTGTGCAATCCTACATTTTCGAGGCCACAAGTGGGGTTCCTCAAGGGTTCGACCTCGGCCCAATATTATTTTTATTTTTCATTGTGTATGTTGTTACACAGATGTGTGAATAAATCATCACGGAAAATATCAAGATATGCGAAAACTTCAACAATGGTTATGTAATATTGGCGCTTCTTTGACTGGTAGTATATTCAACAAATATACCCAGAAACTGGATTACAATATTACACTAAAATATGAAAGTGAAGAATCAATATACATGCAACCCATAACTGAGCTCGAAATACGAGGTGTGTTCAAAAGAAAATGTGAATTTTGGATTTTCGCGGGATGTGTACATTCGATTATCGATTTTTTTGTTATGTTGATACACATATGTTGAGCGTCGTGGAGTTGCAACCACGTCAACAAACGAAGAAAATATCGAAACAGTGAAGAAATTTGTTTTGGAAATTCATCGAATCATTATTAGGGAAGTTGCAGAGGATGTTGGAATATCAATCGGCTCATGCCATGCAATTTTCTCGGATGTTTTGGGCATGAAACGTGTGGGAGCGAAGTTTGTTCCGAAATTGCTAAATTTTGAGCAAAAGCAACGTCGCATTAGTATCGCTCAGGAGTTGTTGAATGACGTCAACGATGATCCAGATTTGTTCAAAAGGGTCATAACTGGTGATGAAACGTAGGTATATGTTTATGACGTCGAAACCAAGACCCAATCATCCCAATGGAAGCGGCCAGAAGAGCCAAGACCGAAAAAAATCACGCCAAGTTCACTGCTTTCTTCGATTACAATGGCGTGGTGCATCATGAGTTCTTGTCAACAGCTCGTACGATTAATAAGGAATACTACAACGAAGTTATGCAACGTTTGCTTGAAGCAATACGGTTCAAACGGTCGGAATTTTGGAATAACAAATCATGGAATTTGCATCACGATAATGCACCAGCTCACACATCAATGCTTGTTCGTGATTATTTGGCCAAAAACAACACCGTAATCATGCCTCGACCACCGTATTTACCAGATTTGGCTCCCTGCAACTTTTTCCTATTCCCGAAACTGAAGAGACCAATGAAAGAAAAGCGTTTCGCCACAATTGATGAGATAAAGTCAGAATCGGAGAACGAGATGATGGCCATACCGAAAAGCGCATTCCAGAAGTGCTTCGAGGATTGGAAGAAGCGCTGGCATAAGTGCATTATATCTGAGGGGGATTACTTCGAAGGGGAGAAAATGGATATTGATGAATAAATAAATACTTTTCAAAAAAATTCACCATACAACACACCTCGTATTAGCTATAATAAAATCCCTAAAATCAAACGCAAGTACTGGAGTACGAGGACATGAAACTAAAATGCACAATAATACAAAAACTTGCCCCGCTTATAAGACCTGTACTAACTAAACTGATCAACCTGAACTTAAAAGGTGATCAATTTCCAGGTACTTGCAAAATCGCAACGGTTATTCCAATATATGAAGGTGCTTCAAAACACAAACTTCCAACTACAGGCCCATCTCTGTCCTACCGATTTTATCAAAAATATACAAAAGGGTAATTAATATACGATAGGTTAAATAACTTTCTTTAAAAATACATATGTTTATATGCTAAGCAATGCGGTTTTGGAAAAAAAGTCAAACACTCTTTCTGCAACTAATGCCGTTATAAATAACCTTAGAATTACCATAGACAATGGAAATCATCTCATAGAAATTGTCGTAGATCTCCAAAAAGCCTTCAACACCGTGGAGTCATGAAATATTGGTTAAAAAATAGAAGAAGAAAAAAAAACAGACGTAATTGGTCCTGCTTTTAAATTTATCAAGTTGTACCTAAATAATGGAAATCACTATGTTAGCTTAGGAGATAAAAAAAACAGTCAACCCAATAGCATAAACTATGGAGTTCCTTAAAGTTCCATACTCGGGCCACTTTTCTTACAAATATGTGTAAATAATATATGACAATTAAATCTAAATAGTGAAATATTGTAATACGCAGATGATACCGCAATATTTAACTTTGGCAAATACCTGGAAATTTTATTAGAAAAAACTCAACTGGATCTCAATATATTAAACAGTTGACTAATTAAAAACATATTAACAATATTAAAAAAAGCTGGTTACATAGTCTTAAGTTCACCAAAAAGAAAAACACCGATTCATAAACCATTACAAATCGAAGAAAGAAACCTACGCATTTTAGATAGTGAAAAATACATGGGCCTATTGATTTATAAACACTTGTCCTTTAGACAACACATACAAAAACTAAAATAAAAAATCATCCCACTAATTGGTGTATTTTGTGGAATATCCCATCTTCTACCAGCACACGAGGGGTCTATAATTTAGTTTAATCCAGTCCCACCTAAATTATTTAATAGAAATATGGGGAAACACACATATTAAATACTTGGACGAATTGAAAATAATAGAGAATAATTTTTTTTTTAACTTTTCAATTACAACCCAGACACCCTCACAAAAAAGCTGTACCATGAAATGAACTTGCTTAAAATCAGAAAACTGAAGGAATATAATATATGCTATGAATCACAACAAATTCAGATGAATAAAATAGCCAGAGATTTAGATAGTTCAAACAGTCTTGGAATAAATCAAATAGACACTGCAACATGCGGTATAAAATTTCAAACAATATAAATGGAGAAACGAACGCTAGAGTAATCGCAAAACATTTTTGCAGAACATTTCTCCACCTCTACTCCGACCTCTCCTATCTCCTCAAGTGAATCACCATCTAGTCGTTTCACAAATGGAAACAGCACCATCTCAAGCACAGTAGATATGATCAAAACCGCGATGAGATACATGAAAGCTGGAAAGTCAGCAGGCCATGACGGACTGATTATTGAACACGTTAAACACGCTGGAGGACTAATTTTACAGCCGCTGGCCAGGTTATTTACTGATATTTTGAAGAATGGATACCAAATAATATGACAAGAACCATAATAATACCCATTCTAAAATCTAAATCGTCGGACTCAACGTGCCAGGACAGCTATAGACAGATCTCAATTGCTACTGGCATCGCAAGATTATTCGAACATTTACTACTAGATCGGGTCGGACCTAGCATGGAAACTAATGACAACCAAATGAGTTTCAAAAAGCAGGCCTCCAACTATGCAGCCATATTTACAGTGAAAAGAACAATAGAATAAGAAAACCACCTCATACGCATGTTTCCTTGACCTGAGTAAGGCCTTCGACAGGATTTCTCAGCCATTGTTATGGGCTAAACTCAGGGATAGAGGCATATCATCAGAGGTGATAAGCATCCTTGACTTGTGGCACAGACAGCAGGAAAACCTAGTAAAATGGAAAGATGGTTTTTCAGAACCTTTCCTCCTAAAGAACGGCGTCAGACAGGGTGGTTGTATGTCCCCGATATTGTTCAACCTTTACATGGACGAACTAACCGAAAGACTAAACAATGCAAGGGTAGGCTGCCAAATCGGTGGACAGTGTCTGAACAACATCAGTTATGCAGACGACATGGTACTGATAGAACCGTGTATAAGAGGGCTGCGCATTCTCTTCAAGATCTGCGAAGAGTTTGTGGAAGAAACAAACATGTCTTATAACCCAAATAAAACGGCTTTGTTGGTCATAATAAACGGTCAAGGCCCGAATAGTATTCCTACAGCTACTCTGAATGGTGTGATCCTGAAGGTGACTGAAGGAACCAGATACCTAGGACACATTATTACGAGTACTCTGATGGATGATGATGATGATATTGATAGGCAAAGACGAGCTCTCAGCGTAAAATCGAACATGCTCAGTAGAAGATTTCACTTTTGTAGTACCGCTGTGAAAAGGACTCTCTTCCTTGCCTTCTGCGCAACATTGTACACGTGCGAACTCTGGGCAAATTATAAAAAAGAGTAGTATGGAAAGACTTCGTGTGCAGTATAATAACGCCTTCCGGATAATGTTTGGCCTCCCCAGATACTGTAGCGCTTCCAGTATGTTCACGGAGAGGCGAGTTTTCGGTTTTGCAGCCCTTATAAGATCCAGGGTTGCTCGAATGAGGGAAAGAATAAACAGCTCCAGGAATATCCTCATCATAGAGACCCGCCTCAGTCCAGCCTCCAGCATCCACGCATACTGGAAAAAAGATATTGGACCCTCACAATTTAAATGCCGCGGCACCTTAAGGGCGTTGTTTTGATGTATTTATTTACTTTTTTTTTATTTTTTTTTATGTGTGATGTATAATCCACCTACTATCTTCTGTATTTTTTTAAAACTTTTTGACATATTTTGTATATTTTTTAAAACTATCACATGCATATTTTGTACCGAATGTGTGGGACTGCCGTTACCTCCCCACATATCGGAATAAACATTTATTTATATATTTTTATTTATTTATTTATTTATCCAAAATGGACTTATACACATGAACACACCATTTATAAAAACATCATAAGTACATGAACAGTATACAAGACAACATAATAAATTATACACGAATACAGTAAAGACTGAAATTGGTAAAAGAAACATAGGCCATAAGAAGGGTATATATATACAATCTCTTTCCCGATAGCCTGAAAACGGAGAATCGAGTGAGAACATTTAAAAAAAACCGTTCACTCTCAAAATAAGTTAGCAAAATAACAATGTGTGATAGGAATAATGTGTAATGTAGGAATAATATGTAAGGTATATAAATAATATAATGTAATACTAACAGTAATAAGGTAACTTTTGAAATTCAGATAAGGGCGTGCACGGAAAAATCGACCATACCTCCCCTTAAATTACTTAATCGGAAGGTTCATTTTCGGTCAAATCGAGTTTAGGAACGCCTTGATATTCCAAAAATCACCTTCCGTATATCGAATTTCAAACTACGTAGGGTTCATTTTCGGTAAAATCGAGTTTAGGAAAGCCTGAAGTTAGCTGCGAACCGAACTCGCAATCTAAAAAAATCTCCGGAAACTACTGAAAACTTTGTATAGAACAAACACTTACGGGTACCATCTAGCGGCGACAATTTGAACCACCGTTAATTTAGTAAGGAAAATTTAAAATCCGTTCGAGTTCTGCGTTGGTTCTAATTTCAACCGCAAGATTCGTATGCAGTTGGTGTGGTGTTCGGTGTTGTTTTCAAATTTCCTTCTAGTTTCCGGAGATCTTATACTCCATATGTTACCAATGAAAGAAAAATATTAGACTAGGAATATATTTGAAAAGTACCTACCCGAAAACTTAATCTACGGAAGAATTCGAATATATTTATTGGGTAGGCACCCAATTTTTCGAGGATGAGACCTATAAATGGATAGTATGAAGTAATATAATTTGAAGAATATTAAAACGCATTTATTGAAATAAAATCACCGTTTACTTTTTTGAAAATAATATTATTTGAATATAATTACATTAAAAATGTATTTATTGTTCGAAAACGACCATTTTCCTACCAAATTTTGCAATAGCGATTATAATTAGGAGATGGTAAAAAAACAATAAAAAAATACATTTATTGATGGAAAACGACCATTTTTTCTACGAAATTTTCCAAATTTATATAACGCTGTTTTTTTACTTACACCTCGAATTTAGCAGTTAGCTTTTAGGCCCCTTTTTGCGAAATATGGCTCATGCTTTTAAGGAAAAATATTATCCAAAATACATTGATAGAAAACGACTGTTCATCGAGGGCTTAAAAACCTTTTTTTCATTCCAATTACGGTTTTTTTTCACTCCCTTAAAAAACGTAAAATAGGGGTTATACTGTATATACGAACCAATTGCAGGACTGCAATAGGCAAAATCTGGTATAAAGTAATATGATATATAGTATAAGTATTAAAATATTTAGGTTAAGAATAATATGTGTGTAGTTAATTAATAAAATATGTATGTAATTAATTAATACAATATGTATGTAGTTAATTAATACAATATGTATGTAGTTAATTAATACAATGTGTATGTAGTTAATTAATACAATATGTATGTAGTTAATTAATACAATATATATGTAGTTAATTAATACAATATGTGTGTAGTTAATTAATAAAATATGTATGTAGTTAATTAATACAATATGTATGTAGTTAAGTTAAGAAAGTGAAATAATTTATTAATAAATACATATTTTTTAAATGTATTATTTTATTGAATTCCCTTTACGATCCTCTTCACCCTCCCACCCGTCTTGTAACTATAAAATTCATTTATGATGTCATACTTTACTGATATAATTTATAATCATCAGAAGAAAAATGTAAATGGCTAAATCCCTATTTTTTATTATTATACGCACTAAATTTCAAGATTTACTGTAACATTCCCAAAAATAAATAACATATAATTAAGTTCGGTTCTGCCCGAACCCATTTATTAGCGGTGGCCTTTTAAGGTCAGCCATGACTGTACAGCCAGCTCTACCGCTCATAGGCCATAGACAGGACAGAGCAGGGGACCACGCCCGACCCGGGCTTAACTGCGGCTGTCTTCGTTCTATTAGGAGATACATCACAACCGGTTTTATACACCTTTGGTTACATTACGTACAATGACCGCAACTGAAATAGCCTTTCCTCGAAACAGCTGACGATTTATGAAATACTATGACAAATATTTAAAAAAAATAATTATTATTTGATAAAATGAGTGAGAGGGTCTTATCTAAATCAAGATGAGACTGGCTTTGATGTGTTTTGATTTGTAAATATTGTACTCCTTTAAATTTTATTTATGAGGTGGTTTGTGTGAATAAACATATTTCGATAATTTTTCAGATTTGAAAAAAAAAAATTACTATGTTTTTCATGTGTTAATAATTTTGAGTTTCGGTATTCATAAGTGAATCCACCATACAAACACGTTCTGCTTTAAAATATACATTTAAAAAATGTCTCAATAGCTCAGTGTTGTCCTGGTAAGGAGAGTCCTGTGTTCGATTCCCAGATGCGACCAATACCTATTTATTTTTATTGTATTTTTTGTTTTATATTTCATTTGAGATTTGTTAATATTATTTTCAACGAATAAACATTATTTATTTAGTATAAAATAAGCCGCAATTTGGACATTAGAATCTAAGGACATAGACTAAGACATTTTTTCCGAATTCGCTTATCATATTATTTCAAACAATCCATAGTTCTGATAAAAAATACGGGGGTAAAAATATACTTAATCAATATTAAAGGTTAACGCTTCGATAATTTAAAATCCTTGGAAATTAAGAAATTCCTTAATAATAATGAGTCTAGTATTAACAATAAAAAAACTATCTTACGACCGCTCTTTTTGTCAATTTTGACAATTGTCTGTACCAGGTAATTTGAGTATAGCATAACAATTAATATAGAATAATAGTTAAGTTCTAAGAGAAAGGGAGAAAAAAAGTATAGACTAATTGTTTACGTCTACCAGATAATTTGACTGTAGTATGGTAGTTACTACTTATGAAGCGATGAAAATTTTGGTTAACTAATAAGTTATTTCATTTATGTGGGTGGCGGTTTAGAACAAATTTTGAATATCTTTTTGAATTTTGATTAACTAATAAGTTATTTCATTTATGTGGGTGGTAATTTAGAACAAATTTTTAATATCTTTTTGAATTTTCGTTAGCTATTAACTTATTTAATTTACGTATGTGGATGGTGATTTAGAACAAATTTTGAATATCTTTTTGAATTTTGATTAACTAATAAGTTATTTCATTTATGTGGGTGGTGATTTAGAACAAATTTTGAATATCTAATTTGAGATAATTAAGATATTTAACGACGATGATAAGTTTTTTCAGTCTGTTTTATATTATACTCGTAAAACCCTATTGAACCCACAAACTTCGGCATCGAA
Organism: Halesus radiatus; assembly: GCA_022606495.2. Lineage (NCBI taxonomy): Eukaryota > Metazoa > Arthropoda > Insecta > Trichoptera > Limnephilidae > Halesus > Halesus radiatus. The sequence goes on from JAHDVE020005599.1 coordinate 143,919, forward strand.
AATATTATGTTGGTTAAAAAAATTAGGTATTTAGTAATGTGATAAGTACCATAAAATGTTTGCCCTTTATGAAAACATAAATTTTAAAACGTTCATTTATAAATAATGGTTGATTATTCCTACAGCAATATAAAATGATTGATACCGAATAAAAACAAAATGAAAGAAGTAACATAGAGGCCAGCGCAGCATCCCCGTTTAATGATACAGATATTCGCTCTTATTTCTGACCAACACCCCTCCTTGACCTTTCAATAACCCGCCCTGGAACAAGAATACACCGAGCTAGTAAACAACTCACTCGCTAGTGCTCACTGAACAGGAAATCCCAACAAGTGTGATCTACGAATATATTCCACTAGCTGATATGTTTTTTTTTTTTAATTAATTTATGGAGTTGTGAATTCTTGTTTATTATTTGGGTGCCATAATTGATTTGACAGCGAAAATAATGCCTTGTGACGACTATTACTATCTCTAAACAAAGAAACATTCATATGAAAATTTTATTTCAATCCAAACTTTTATTTTTTCAAAATATATGTAAATAATAAAGTTCTTAAGTAGATACAAACTTGTGTTTTTCATTTTGAAAATATTCTAACTCAGCAAACCTTCTTTTGAATATGTAATCTGTGGCTAACCAGAGTAGTATATCTATGGGCTAACCTCAATACAAGATGGCGGTTTCAATGTTTATCATACTAATTTTAAAACCTTATAGCTACGGTATTACACATTGGATTTCATTTAAACTACCCTTAAACCCTCCCGGTACTAATAAGATCAAACTGTGCTATTTTCAGCGAAACCGACCTAGAAATTTTTTGATAAAATCGAGGACAGAGAGACAAACATTAATTTTTATATATAAAGGTTTATTCAGTTCACATAACACCTTTTAACTCCTAAACAGGATATGGTGTGAGCCTAAAAGGACTGGGGAGGGGAAAAGGGATAGTTAAAAGGTACTTTTCAACTATCCTTTTTGGCTATTCATATCTGGTCACCAAACACGGCTAAAGCCATTCAAAGCAAGGTTTCGAATCTGAATGGTGATTTTTTCTTGATTATTTTTTGGGATATTATTATGTTCTGAGATCCTTTTGAAGATGGTCTGTTCTATCTGACCTGTCTATGCCATATCACATCCCGAAGAGCTGAGTTTATAAGCTCCATCTGTCTTAAGAGGAAACATAGCTTTTGCAGACCTCCGAATGGTGATCCTTCGCTAGGGCTATAGTGGGAGCATCTCCCCAGGAATGTTGCGCAAATATTCTTTATATTATTTATTTTTTATGAATTATATGTAAAATATATTATTGTAGCGGAAATCTAACCCGCGACCTATGGATTCGTAGCCGAAGATCCTAACCGCTCGGCCAGGGACCTAAGAGATCTAAGGTCCTACAAAAATTGGCGACATATGTTTTCTTACAGTGCAGTAAAGGCAGATGACACTTCTAGAGTTTTTTCTGTTCAGTGGTGCAGCTGCATACATCTCCGTATAATGTTGCATTTATGTTAATTCACCTTGTGAGATGCGGTTCCTAAAGATCACTTGCTCCTCTGGGATGCAGCCGGGTATGAATGTCACGGATGCATTTACTGCACAATTGGTGCAATGTTGTTCGCGGGTAATTACGTGGAATAATTGACAGGAGTAAAATTGGAGTAAAATTTCGCTGCGTATGATTAGTGTTGATGGTGTGATTGCTCTCCTATTAAAACCGAACAAATATTTGATTATAATAGTAAAGAAATTTATTATAAATAGTAATCACTTAATTTTGCCAAGGTTACTTATAATTTGAATAAATACCTGAATATGAACCATGGTGTATTGAAGTGTTGATACTTATAGGTTTTATTATAATTTTATAACTTTTGCTATTCATCGTCCACCTTTAATAAATTAGTTTGTGTGTGTGCATAATATGCACCTATACGCATATTAAGCACTTATAGTATGTGGAGATAATTGTGGAAATAAATATATAATTATTTACTTATTTGTATTCATTTATTATTATTTACCTTTTACTATTTAGTGATTATTATTTACTTATTATTATTTACCTATTATTATTTACTCACTACTTCTTGTTAACAAAAATTTGGTCACCCTATGATTGGCTAATTGTAACACAGATACTTTATGATAGTCATTTGTGTTACAATGAAATTATTATTATTGTAATCTATAAATGTACAGCCCAACTTATAGATTGACTGTAGATTTTATAGTTGTTTATAGTTTGAATAGCTTTAATGATATTTAAAAAAATATATATTATAATATAATAGTACCCTGTTTTCGGTAACATGGCATTACATGTTATACACAACGATTCTCCTCTCTTATATGAAGACAAATATCACCCCGCATTAGAGTTCCGGTATTCCTGCAAAAGTCCTCCAAAGGCTACGAAAGTTCCCCAATATGATGATGGCACTTTGCGTGGATGGATCTTTGGTAGGGGTGATTTTGAAAAACCTTACCATATGATTAGCTAATTGGACCGGCAAGAGCTTTTTGACTTTAACACCGTTAATGAGACGCTGCACCATTTTTATTAATGTGTATATGATATATTTGACGCTTGATTTCCTAGGAAACCTCCCAACAGAGGTGGACGTAGATATCAGAGCAGAGGTGATGTCGATTCAAGCGTCGCTGGATAACTGCCGATTTTCCTTTTTCGGCCTGTATACAAATGCCAACCAGGCGCTACGCCGGGTGCCAAGTTAGCCTACCACGATACTATCGACTCAGCCGTCTGCATCGAGTAGCATCGTGAAAGTTCTTCCCGACAACACCCGTCTCCCTCGCACACGTCATCTCGCTCTGTCATTTTTATTCATCATTTATGGATCGAGCCCGGGCCAGGGGCATCGGAGCCAGGGCAGCGGGGCCTGGCAGTACAAAGCCGCGCTCCTCTAACCGGCAGCTTGTAGCGACGTAGCGGCCGGGTCCGGGAACAGCAGGGGCAGCGGAGCCTGGCGTACGGAACCGCGCTCCTCTGAGCGGCGGTTCGCGGCAACGTAACCGGCGTGCATTAGGCTGGAACCTGCGATCGGGCTGTGGCCAGGACCAGCGTGGCCTGGCAGTGCGGGGCGGTTCCCACCAAAGCAGTTTGCGGCAGGGCAGCGGGCGTCTGGGCTGCGGCGGGCAAAGCATCCTGCGGCAGGGTAGCGAGCGGCAGGGGATCGCGGGGAGTAGGGCTGCGGGAGGCAGGGCTGCGAGCGGCAGAGCGGCAAGCTGCAGGGCTGCGAGCGGCAGGGCTGCGAGCGGCATGGGTGCGAGCGGCAAGGCTGAGAGCAGCAAGGCTGCGAGCGGCAAGGTTGCAAGCGGCAAGGTTGCGAGCGGCAAGGCTGTGAGCGGCAATGTTGCGAGCGGCAGGGCAGTCTGCGTCGAGTAGCATCGTGAAAGTTCTTCCCGACATCACCCGTCTCCCTCGCACACGTCATCTCGCTCTGTCATTTTAATTCGTCATTTTAAGTCTGAGTGGTCTGGGAGAACAAGCTCGGCCACAGACCACGCGTTGTTACATATACAAAGAAATCAGGAATCGGGTGCTTTTGCGGACAGTGAAGCAACATTTATTTCCATACGACCCGATTCTCTTACAAGATAGAACATGATGTTATTTTCAATACAATTTATACAGTTAAGCCGCAAGACGTTCGACACAATGTCAATTCTATAGAGAGTGATATCAAGCATGATTCTCATTTTGGGACTACGTCAAATCACTACGTAAGGACGGTGATATAACGGACACCATGATGCATGGTGATCGAGAAATTAGAGTACCTGAATTAGAGTAGCCAATGCGTTGCGACACATTTCCAATCCATGTATAGTATTGAGCCTCCATTACTAAATCCTAACACTGCGGCCAACATGAATGTGAAGGGAGCCCATAAAATTGATATAAGTCATATAGACGAATCAGATGTAAAATCTTCTATTACAAAAATGAATTATACACATTCACTTGGTCCTGATTTTTTACCAGTGTTTTTTCTGAAAGGGTGTGTTGATTTTTTAAAGCTGCTGCTAAGCTTCACATTTAACCTCTCTTTAAAAACTGATATATTTCCTGATTCTTAGAAAGTTTCAAAAAGTAATGCCTTAAAATGTAAATTTTGTTTAATTTTTTTTAAAGGAATAAAGAATTGAATTGAAAAAAAATTGGAAACACGGGACTATCGTAGTGAGATTTTTATTTATTTTTAATTAAAATGATTATATTTTTAACGTGAGTATATAAATAAAACATGATTTATAAATCGTGTAAGAAAAACATAATATAGCTGTTCCTCACCAAAAAGAAACAAGGTTCACGTTTTGATAGTAGATGAGTGGCTAATGTTCTTTTTTTTAAATTTAAGAATAAATAAATAAATAATAGAAGGAAACATCTCTGAATATTATCTTTGCAAAATGTTTTAGTAAAATTTATTGCCGTTTACCGCCGGTTTTCGGCTGAACAGCTTTTGATCGGTCCTTAAACATAATAGCATGATGTGTATGCGCGACTGTTGATCAAATGCAGAAACTGCCCGAGAAATCTGTTTAAATATAAACAACTTTACTTATAAAAAAACATATATTCGTATGGAAGATCTACGGTCCCTCGTATCTAGGATGAACGAAGTATGTATTAAGAATGAACTAATGATGAATGTAAGTATATCAAAAGTCATGGTGTATGAATGAAACGAACTAATGATGAATGTAAGTAAGTCTAAAGTCATGGTGTATGAATGAGAGAGTACGAAAACAGTGTACAATATAGTTTCTAATGATCAATACTTGGAGAAGGTCGATTTGTGTCGAGTTCGTGTATTTGGGAAGCATGTTTATGAAGGGTGGAAAGAATGCTGGGGATATTAAAAGAATTGTGATTGCAGGAAACTCCATTAACGGAGGACTGAACGCGGTTGGCGCAAACAAAAAGTTGTCCAAGGAAGCGAAGCTAGCAGTCCACAATAAAGTGCTGATACCAACCTTGATGTATGGCAGTGAGGCATGGAACTGGCAGAGGAAGGATGGAAGTAGACTGCTGAAGAAATGTAGAATGCTGTATAAATGAGATCTCTGAAACGAATGTGTGGTAAAATCATGTATGATCGTGTGGAAAATGTTGAGATTCGTAAAGAATGCAAGGCTGATGTAAGCGTAATGAGCAAGAAACGTGCGCTTAGATGGTTTGGGCATGTAGAGCGAATGAACAAAGAAAGGAGTGTGAGGACAATATATGACGCGAAAGTGAATGAAAGAAGAAGCCGGGGACGTCCGAGGAAGACATGGCACGATGAAGTGAATCAAATACAAGAATCGGGCCATGTCAGAAGTTGGAATAGCAGAAAAGAATCTATGAGACGTTGTATGAAAGTGAATAAAGCAAGAACTGTATGCTAAGATCGAGTTGTTTGGCGGTCCGTCCTCTCTGCCTACTCCAACGATGAAACGGCGTGATGGTTAGTTAGTTAGTTATATTAAAATCCCTCCGTAAAACGGTATTTTAGTTACACATTTAATAATAAATGTATAACTACTGTTTTGAAACACACTAAAATGGCATTTTAGTGACTGTGCAGTTAAAGCACATAAGCAATTTGTAGTAATAATGTCGTTTTGAGCGGCGAGGCTCATGCGCGTTTGGTACTATGTTGTTGAATGACAGATAACGTTATTTTAAAGCTGCTTCTTTTAATTTTATATTTTTATTAATTGCAGTAATATGACGAGAACTTGTTATAAAAATACTTGATGTTTTTGCGGTCTATTTGTGAAATTAAAATAAAAAAGTCATCCAATTCTAAAAATCTTACCTATTGCATTAATAATAAATTTACCCACTCATTGATATGAATCTCCGGCGATTTTTTAAAATTTCTGTATTTTGAATCATTGAAGATAAGGAGTATTCTTTGTCACAAAATTGGAAATATGATTGATTTAAAACATCATTTTTCTTGAAATTTCAGATTTTTCCGATGTCGCATCATCTCATACATCGGCCCACGGACGTGCCCGACAAGGCTGCTCTGCGACCTGCTGTGGTCCGACCCCGACAAGAATACCACCGGCTGGGGCGAGAAATAGACGACACGCCGATGTGCTCTTTCCAGATCCTGAAGCCGGCCGACGAGCGGCACCTGGCGTACGGGCAGACCAACACCAAGCGTCCCGTCACGCCGCCTAGGGGCGTCACCGACAAAGACAAAGAAGATTGGAAGAAAGGATCAGAACCCCCGGCCCCCGTCCTCACCCGCAGCCCAACTTCACATAACTCCTATCATTTGTATTAGCGTCTTGCAATATATCGTAAGGAATAAATACAGTTAGCTCCTTTTTTTTCAATTAAACATGTATGAAAACTTAGACCAAGCCGTATTTAGTTTTTATAATTTAACTGCATCTCTTTATATGGTCTATAAATAATGTGTAATGATAGAGTGTTCAAAAAAATGTCATAGATGTAATATAGAAATAATGTAAGAATAGGAAGTAAGATTTGTACAGCGCCCTTGAGGTGATTTTTTACAAAAACGGTGCTAAATCATCCGATTATTATTATTATTACTATTCTCAAATCTAGTGACACCCTCTCAAAAACATCGGAAAATAATAAAATCGAACCATGGAATTTATTACAATTATCAGTATATTTTTACAACTATAATTTATTATCACTTTTTTTTCGTACGGAATTGTTGCGGGGCTTTGTGACACATTAAGTATATTGGAGTAATTTAGAGAAGAAAAAAAACATATTCCAATACAATGAAGAAGAAAGCGTGATTACAAATACGCAACGTCCATAATGTAAAAAAAATAAATCTTTTTCTATAATTTTCTAAAATGCGTGTAATTATTTTCTCTTATTATGTGTGTTTAAAATCTGTTTAGTAAAAGGTATTATACTAGAAATATGTAATTTCATCGTTATCTTTAAGTTTACACAACTTTAAAAAGCGCAAAAATACAGACATCCCAAAAATAATTCGAGAGGGCTGTCAACGCTAAAACACAGATATATCTATTAGTGGTGGGCGAAACGGCTCGGCTTAGTGAGCCGGATCACTAAATCAGCTCTTTGTAGTGAACCGGTTCGGTGATCCGGCTCGTTTGAACGACGGTTCGCGTCCCCCCGCACCATGCCCTCTCCCTCGCTCCCTTGGCCTTCCTAAAGACGTCCTTAAGACGCTCTTACAGTATACTTTTTTCGTACAGTTTTCATGTGGATTGTCTTTACAGAGAGCTAATTTAGTGATCCGGCTCGCTAAACCGAGCCGCTTCGCCCACCAATAATACCTATATGGCCTCTATCGCTGAATAAGTAAGAACTGTGTAAATTTCCATGAACACCATATATAGCTGTTAAACCTAAGTTTAGTCTATGCAATGTTAATTAGTATTATTTCTACATAAACGGTTGTAATGGTAACAACATGTGTATTAGTAAGATTGTAAATGTTTTATAACATTCCTAAAATACTCAATTTATTTTTTATAACTTATTGAAGTTTGTAAACCTCATTGCAATATTTTAATCATTGAAGAAGATAATATTAACACATCCCAAATGAACCACGAAACCGAAAAAACAACAGAAATTAAAAATATTTCAGTCGCATCTGGGACTCGAACCCAGGACCTCTACCTATCCGGGGTAACCGCTTAACCAACTTAGCTAATGAGACCAGTTCAATTTACGCCATTTACACCGATATCATCCTTCATGTTCAAGATTTGTTAATATTATACTCCATTTTTATAATTCCCATATTATTGGCTGCTATCCTTATGATGATTGCAAAGTTTCATCCAGAACTCAATTGTAATGATTCAATGATTCCTAAAATACATTCAATGTATAACTCGATAGAGATGAAATATCTCCAAATAGTTTTTTTTTTAATATAATGATATTATTTTCAGATGATGGTTCCAATTATTTATGTCAGCGAGTTTATAGTGGGTGTGGGTGTAGGTATAGATATAATAGCAATACGAAAAAAATCTGATTGTACTGGTACTACTCAGGAAAGAACATGCTTTTGATCAAATTCTTTCGCTGGGGTTTCACGACCTTCGTCTGTACCACTGATTAATGAACGTCGTCTATACCACTGAAGAAACAAAACGTAAACTCTATTTTTCCCAACATTTTCAAATACCGAAATTAAGGTTTTATGTCAGGACAACAGTAATACAACTCACTGACTAGTTCATATTATTTTAGCTCCACCTAAAAGTTTACTTAAAAAGATTAAACAAACAAATCGGGAAGCTATCTATAGTGTTTCCTGTTTGTTTATAAGTCCTAACATATTTAAAAATCTCAACAAAGTGAACTTACATAGTTTACTAGTAAAAGTGTACAAGTCGAAATTAAATTTTAAAGTTTTAAATTGTGTCAACGTCGGCAGTAAATAAATACTATCCATAGTGCATTGCCGTTTATGCCCTGAAGTGATTCTCTCTGACGAGTCGATATTTATGTGCTCGGTATGCAAAGGCACCTACCATCTAGCCTGTGGAGGAATAACGGAGAATACTTACCGTAGGCTTACTCAAGAACGTCGAACCCAACGGAAGTGCAAGCAATGTAAAAGGGAGACGAATCCACCGCTATTGGCACTACTAAAACGGCGGAAACATCCAGTGATAACACACCTTTGGAGCTGTTCAAAATAAATATGGCCAACAAAACATCATCGTCTTTGACCGCCTCTCAGACGCCGACTAATCTAGAAGACCTTCAAGATTTAGTCATGAACAAAACTGCCAACTTGGAAAAAAAAACAAGATGATATCATGGAACAAAATAATAAAATACTTGAAAGTATTCAGTTCATGAGTGCGCAGTACGAGAACTTACTGACTAGAATCCGCGAGGTTGAGCTCCGTAATGATGAGCTTTCAACAAAGAACTCAGCTTTGGAAGCAAGAATTGTGGTGCTCGAAAATGGCGCAGAATTCCAGGAACGAACCCTCAAAGCCAATAATTTGGAAATTAGAGGTATCCCAGAAACCAAAGGCGAAATTTTGAAAGACGTTATTTGTAACATTTGTCAAACAACCGGGTCTCCCATTCGACTAAACGACCTCGATACTGTTTATCGATCAGCAAAAAAAACAACCAGAAGCAACCGAGATCAATTATCATGAAACTAAAGTCTAATCTCGCAAGAAATCAGCTTTTGTCTGATGTGAAAACATTCAACAAAAATAATACCAGTAGAGAAGACAAACTCAACACGTCGAACATCGGTATCGCCGACCCCCGCTTGGCGATCTGTTTCAGAACAACTGACATTTCGTACTAATCACCTATATTTCAAAACCCGACAAGTGGCTAAAGACAAAAAATATAGATTTACCTGGATTAAAACGGAACAAATATACGTTCGGAAGGATGAAGGAACAAAAGCAATTACTATATCGAACGAATCCAATTTGGCATCGCTATAAGTTTGAATTATTCGAACTAAATACACTCTCGAGGTATGTCTTGTCTCGCTCATCTTTATGTGTGATTATATTGATCCCGCAGTTGAAAAATCATCATAATTAATATGCTACCGTTTCCGCAATTCCAACTCCAATACTTATTATTTTTGCAATCACTTATGTGGGACTATTATGGTTATATTTGTTTTTATATATATACTACTGTATACTGTGTTATACTTACTTTGGAAGTGAATCCACAAATTCTGCAACATTTATTGGGTCAACGTTCATTTGAATATTTTTATGATCCAATTACCATGTGATATTTATAATTATACCGGTATATAACTTGTACCGTGAATGTGATAGACGATCTTAAAAGCTTAAATAATTATTGTTGGAATTCTTATAATTTAAAAATAATTCATCAACATATCAGAAGTATTTCATCAAACATTGATGATTTCTTGATATTTCTTGATCAATTTACTTATACTTTCGATGTCATAATATTATCGGAATGTTAGATCCTTAAAGATTATACCTCTATAATTATAAACACTTACACAGAATATCATACAACTATAAGTATTAATAAATCTAGCGGGATTGTCGTTTACACAAGGGACGGAATTCAAGCGCAAGTCGACGAAATTGCATTTACTCCAGCAAACTGTATAAAAATTGTACTGAATAATTATTTATGTGTTTTAGCAATATATAGATCACCATCTTTTCAATTCGCTTCAATCAACCATCAACAGTTCTAAAAAATTTAGACGTCAAATCATTATAGGCGATCTCAATATTAATACTATTCCTCAATATCACCAACAATCCGACGATTATTTATGTCTTCTTACCGAAAACGGCTTTATTCAGACAATCAACACCGCTACTCGTGTACAGGGTGTGACTAGATCCTGTTTAGATCATATAAATGTAAAAAATATTAACTTCATTGACTCATTTGTTATTCACACATCGATTTTGGATCACTATACTACAGCCTGTTACGTAACGTCAGAAAGTTCCTGAAAAGGTACTAGCCACTCGTCAACATCAACGGTAAAACGACGCCAGCGCAACGCCTGCGAACGACACCTCGCACCCACACACGCCGGCCACTCTCCTCGCGCCCGGCTTCGGAAGCACTCGTCTCTCACCCGCCCTGAAGATGACATCCCTGGCACATCGCCGACTACGTCTCGAAAAGGAACGCGCGAGTAGCCATGTTGGCAGTTGCGAATTGCTTCTACTAGGACCCCCGTTTGCCGCTACAACCTAGACTGTAAGCTGACTTTGTATTCCCCCTTTTTTGTGTTGTAACTTATTCGAGTCCCTGTTTTCATGCCCGTTTAGAAAATATCAGAGAGAAATCACCTGTAACTTTCATTTGAGGTTAGGTTAGCCTTCTGATTATCATAACATAACTTACCGTGTCTGTACCTTCCTCTGAATAAACCCTGAGTCTGAAAGCATTTAGTAGTTTCATTTGACGAAGTATTGGAGTCCCAAATCCCAATTATAAGACTGCCTGTCGGCCTACGACCCTGCAGAGGAGCTTCTTGGCCTGCCGAAACTGAGCTAGTCAAATGTCCAGAGCCGAGCTCCCTGGAGGGACACCACCCTCGGGGTAAGACTGTACCAATGAACTGTTTCCCGTAACCGCTCTTTCCCAACCTTCCTCCTCTCCTTCTCCCACATCCCTACTTCCAGTATTATTCTTTTCTTAACAAGCCCTCTGCCTCAAAGTTAAACCTCCTCCAACTGCTAAAATTAAATGCGTCCCTCGAATAAACTACACTAATTTACTTGAGGACTTGCGTTCAGAAAACTGGTAAAACGTACAGTAAAAGTAACTTTTGTAAATTGTTTATAAACAAATGTTTATCATTTTTCCTTTTACTTGGTTTGGGTTTTTAATCCAGTTAAGATATTTTCCCAAAGAGCACAAATAATGTAACATAAATTCAGTCCAGTAAATCAAACCGTGAGATGGTAATAGTAATAAGCCAAAGCGCCGCAGTACTAGTTAGACAGAAAAGATGGAGAGTATTATACAGTTCCTAGGATGTTGTTATAAGCCCTTCATAGTATAAAAGAATCCATAAAGCGATAAATAATTTCAATTTTTTTTTTAAATATTATTTAACATAAGTCAACTATTGACTTTTAATGTGCATAAATAAATGAATCGGTTATTTGGATATTTGATATGGGTAATTCCAAACCATATCCGTTAGCCCAGCAGCATTAGCATTAATTAAATACTCCCTGCACGCCAATGATAGGCTGGCTGGTATCACCTCGGAAATGTGATTCAAATAGTGTACGATCCGATAAGAATATGGTTCGATGTTATTCGCTTTAACTCTGAAATATATTCTCGTGTGAGTATTGCCAACCAATCGGTATTCCGGACACAACGAGCATTATTTAATGTCTCGACCACTCGGTTAACGTTCTAACTACGAACTCCAAACTAGTGATGCAATTTTAGCTGAAATCTATCGACCTACCGATATTCATAGAAAGTCTACAGAAATGTATAATATTATTGGCACAATTCGTTTCTCATAAGGTACTCATAATACCGTAAATAGATATAACGGATAGCTATTGAGCCTGTTTTAGCTCCGTATGTTATTTTTACGCACAGCCCGAGTCAGATTGCAGGGCATACAAACATAGCAATTAGCCCCGATTACATATCGGATTACATTCACGAAAAACGGCGCTATACAAATTTTACAATTATTATTATTATTAGCCAAGTATGCATAATGCATATTTGGGTATTTATTTGGGGGTCAGTTGTATATTTGAGTATTTTTTCGTTATTATAAACATAGTTCAGTCATGTTTTATTCTTCGCGCAGCACCTCCGTCGGGATCGCCTACCGACTCGTACTGAACGAGCGAGTTTAGCCAACTATTTGGGTATTTATTTGGGGGTTAGTTGTATATTTGAGTATTTTTTCGTTATTATAAACATACTCTCAAATTATAACAGAAGCTAAAGACAATAATAAAAAAATTTGGTCAACAATAAACGAGATAATAAACAAAACAAAAAAAATACAAGCAAATATCTGAAATTACGGATGGAAATAAAACATATAATGTACAAAAATACACAAAAAAATAATGTAAATCTAGCTAACTCCATTAACGCATCTAATCATCATATAACGAATACTAAAGATGCAACCCAATATCAATATAATACCTTCTACCCGGTAGTAGAATCAGACATTGAAAAAACTATTTCTGAACTAAAAGGAGGGTCCGCCCCCGGATTTGACAACATAGAGGTTAAAACACTAAATTTAATGAAACTCTATCTAGGACGCCCCATAACGCATATAATAAATCAAAGTCTAACAAGTGGTATTTTTCCAAATAATTATAAAAAAGCAATTATCACTCCTATCCATAAAACAGAATGCCATAAAGATCCACAAAATTATCGCCCAATATCATTATTATCAAAGATATACGAAAAAATTGTAAAAAAAACAAGTCTGGACATTCTTAGAAGAAAATAAAATAATAGATTGTAATCAATTTGGATTCAAAAGAAACACAAGCACTCAAGATGCAATTGCGAAATTAACAAATTACCTATATACTGCCCTAGATTCTAATAAAAAATGTCTTGGAATATTCATAGATCTAAAAAAAGCCTTCGACAGTATATCACACGAAAACTAATAAATAAATAAAAATCAATCGGAATAAATGGAAAAGTACTATCATGGTTTACCAGTTACTTAAATAAAAGACCTCAAGAAGTGAAATTATTTAATCAAACAAGTGACTCAGAATACACTGATTTCTCTATACCACAAGGCACAGTTTTAGGCCCCTTACTATTTATCATATATGTAAATGATATTTTTAATGTCTCTAAACATGGAGAGATTATATCTTACGCAGATGACACAGTATGATATTGATGAAGATGACACAAATTGAACTTGTCTCATTAGCTTAGTCGGTTGAGCGTTGCCCCGGATAGGCAGAGGACCTGGGTTCGAGTCCCAGATGCGACTGAAATATTTTGAGTTTTTGTCCTTTTGTCCGGTTTCATCTTTCATTTAGGTTTGTTAATATTATTTTCTTCAATGATTAAATATTACAATGAGGTTTTTAATTCTCAATAAAAATAATTAATAATTTTAAAAAAAAGTTAGTTATTCATAAAAATGACCTTGGCTCGAACTCAATAAATGATATTTTTCCAATGATATGTACTTAAATGTTTTTTCACATTCCACCCGACTACTTTAAAAAATAATATTGCCTACTTTAGTCCTCTGCCTCAAATGTGTCGACTATATAATAAGATAGAGTGTGCTAATGTAGACATTTTTGTCGATAATCTGTACAGTTTCAGAAAAAATGTCCTGCTGTTACTTAAAAATATGTAACAATAATTGTGCTAATTATATTATGTATCACTTGTGTCTCTCTTTGTGTCTCTCGTTTCTATTGTATTATGTATCATTGAGTGAGTTTTTGTAATTTTATGTTTTGTGTATTTTATTATTTATTTATTAAAATTTATTCATAAAACAGTAATTTATCATCAATTGAGGAACATGTAAGTTGAAGTTGCATTAGGTTTGCCTGGTCGATATTAATTCCTAGCTAGCTAGGAATTAATAGCTAGCTAGGAATTAAATATGTGGTGGGTATCGAAATATCGAGTTGTAAAGTGTGTCATTATTTTTAATTCATTGTTGAAGCTCTTTTCGGTGGGTTTCGAAATTGTACTAGAAAAAATAAATAAACACACAGAAAAAAGGAAGAAAAAAAAACAAACGAAAATAATGTACTTAAAAAATATATAAAAGTTAAGTGATATATTTTACCAGGTTCTCGGACTCAGTTCTTCCCAGGTCAATAAGCCATTTGGAAATATTTTTGACGAAAGATGATGAGTTTTGGTCCCAGATAGGTGTGTTTCTTTTGGTACATTGTGGTAGCACTCACTGGGATTGTCAAATAATTTCTGCTACGGCTTCTGGTTTAATACGTGTGTTAGATTTTACTAATAAATTCTATATTTTTGTGTTTATTTGTGATGACATTTATTATAAAAGTTTATCGCACGTCCAGAGCATTGTATATTATTTTTTTATTAATACGATGCAAAGCGATAAAATTACAAAAGTAATTACAGAAATATAGTTAGCACAATTATATAACACAAAGGTAAAACAAAAATAGCTACAAAGAGTTATAAGTAGGAACATAATGTTATAAAGTAAGTTCGTGCTTAAAATTATTGTAGGTCATGTGAAAAATATCCACATTTCCTGCGAGGCAGTGAATTAACCTAGTAAGTCTTCCCAGAGGCATCACCATTGGTAAGTTAGTTCAGCACCTGGGAAGAAACAGAAGCCTGTGTTGGCGGCCTCGCGTGAAATTATCAGGGACATAAAATTCTATTTCAGCCAGGATGTCAGGTATTGATAATGCACCGTTCAATAGTTTATGAGCCATAAGCAGTAATGCTATATCTCTCCTAGAACTTAGGCTGCAAATACCCAGCATTCCCGAGATAAAAGCTATTGGAAACAGCCATGCGTAAAAACCAAACTCTCTCATGTAGAGGAATCGTAAGAATTTGTTTTGGATTTTCTCAACCATTAATACATAGACGGTGTCCTCTGGCCCCCATACCTGAGATGCACTCTCGAGAATGCTACGCACTAAACTGAAGTAAAGCAGCCTTATAACTGCAAGGTTTGTCAACTCCTTTGAACTGTGTATGACAAAACCCATCATTTTTGTGGCTGATTTTCAGATCCTTTCGATGTGAGCATGAAATGTTAAACGAGCGTCAAACACAGTTCCCAAGTCCTTACAAGTCGTCATGTGCTTCCGAGACGTATCTTTAATTTTGTAATTAAAGTATGCAGTCTTGTGTGACCTCGTAAAGCACATAACTGAACACCTTTTAACATTAAAATCGAGCTTATTAGCAATACTCCAGTCAATAATTCCATTAATATCTTCTTTAAGTTGCCTACAGTCTTCTAACGTACTTATTCTCATGAACAGTTTAATGTTGTCGGCATAAAGTAAAAAACGGACGAATTTTATATTTTTTCTAATCCCATTTATAAAAATTAAAAATAATAGTGGTCCTAAATTTGATCCCTGTGGTACGCCAGAATATGTGGGATATGTGCCGGAGTTGTATAAACCGTAAGATATAAATTATTATTTTCCGTTAAGATAATTTCTAAAGAGTTTCAGTAAATTTACAGAAAAACCAATCTCTTCAAGCCTACTTAAGAGAACTAAGTGATCAACCTTATCGAAACCCTTCGCAAAGTCGTGGATATGATGTGTCAACTTGCTCATTGTTATCGAGTGCTCTCGCGACGTAATCTGTAAATATAAATAAATTCGTAGTGGTTGATCGGCCATATCTAAATCCATGTTGCTGCTCTATCAAAAATGGTTCAACTTTGGCATAAACATATTTGTGGATAATCATTTCCAATAACTTAGCGGGTGCGGAAAGAATAGCTACGGGTCGTTAGTTGGTGGCTTGATACTTGTCACCATCTTTGTGTAAAGGGGTGACCTTTGAAAGCTTCCATAGCTTGGAAAAAATTCAATTTTTGAAAGTGAGATTAAATATATATAAAAGTGTTTTGTTTGAAAGTTTTATTTACTACACACTTTTGCTATTTTTGATATATTAAATTCGCTACCGGTTTCGACACAACCGTGCCATACACTAGCGTTCTTAAAACTAACTTAGATTAAACAAGTACAGAAACAAAGTTAATAGGAAACATGGTTAGCAAAGATGATTTACAGGGAGCTATTATCTTATTTACTAAATTAATTTTTAATTTTTTTTTTGTTATTTTTTAAATTTTCTAAAGAACACAATTTAAAAAAATTATCAATATTTGAATGTTTAAACTTAATTTTATCTCTATTGAAGCTATGGCCTGTCTCTAATAAATCATTTATTAGAGACATTATTATTGTTAAAATCGTTTTTGGTTTCAATTTTTTTACCGCTAAACTAAAATCCACGGCGTCGACGTTTTCAATGGAAATATTTTGAGCAAATTTTGATCCAGATAACTCTGGCACAAAAGATTCAAAATCAATTTTTTCCTGATTATAGACAGATTTAAAATACTTTGCGAAAGCTTCCGACATGTCGGCTCCTTTGTGCGTACAATCGTTTAAGTCAATATGACTTAAAAAACCCGTCTCATTTCTTGTCGGAAATGTATTTCCAGAAGGACTTGTTTAACATTATTTTAACAAAATGTAGTTATTATGGGCAATCGAAACATTACGTTTAATTATAGTACGATAACATTTGAACAACTCATGTTCACTTTCCAAACCTGATCGTTTCCACCGCCGGTTGTGTATGAACTTTGTTTTTATGTCCCCGATAATCTCACGCGTAAACCATCTAGGATAGTTTTCATTTCGCGGCGCTTTTTTCCTTGGAAAACATTGATCAAAATACGAGTATACAGTGTCGTAAAAGTATTTCACTGCCTCGTCAACATCGGAAACCTCTAAGATAGACTGCCAATTGTGACTGACCAGCTCATCAAAGTCTCCTTTGTTGATATTCCAACCACGGGAGTTATCTTTGGAATGAAGATGAAGATTTTTAACGGCCTAACAAGTTTATAGCTAATTTCTGATAAAACTGTTGGATGATAATTATCCTCGGAAACAAGACAAATCAGACTTTTGTACGAACATATTCAAATTAATTAAAATTAGGTCTACGATCACACGAATTCAATGCTGTATTCAACTGTTTCAGTTGAAAAAGTTCCATTACATATGCAAGTTGGATGTTTAGAGCACGCGGATTTTGTGACGAATTAATATTAAAATCACCGATCACCAAAACTTTCTTATCGGCAAAATAGCTTAAATTACTAATTAACATTTCAAAAAGAATCATATAAATATTTGTTTTAGAGTTGGGTGGAATATAAACATCACAAATAAATAGACATACGTCTTTAATAATGACTTTGATTCATAAACTTTCATCTCCTGTTTCCAAATGGAAAAGTCGTTCAGCTCGCATGTTTTCTTCATTTAGCAGCGCCAACAGTAGACCGCCACCTCGTGCTTGACTAGTGCTTCTGTCTTTTCGGAAAACGATATATCTACTGTCAAAAATCTGCGCATTAAAAATTGACTCGTTTAGCCAACTCTCAGTAATTACGATTACTTTATGGTCTTGGTTAAGAACATTTTCTAAAAAAGTTTCGTCTTCGATCGGAGTCCTCGCACGTTTTGATACAAAAGTAGTCATTGTATTCAACCTGACTTTTTATCAATTTCTCGATTCAAAGAATTTTTTTTTGTAGAACCGAAAATGACGTACAATTACTCCCGGGGCCAAAATTCCTCTTTTAGGAGAACATCAATTTTGTCTTCGTTGACTCCTATTTTAAATGTTGAGTATTCGTTTGAGAACACCATGAACTTCTCAGCACTGCAGCTCAGATCAGTATTCGTTTTGACGTGGGCGATCGCTTCTTCTACTGTCGTATTCGGATCTAACCGAGAAATAATTATGCATTTTTGTTTAGAAATTACCTTTATTCCACTTGTGTCATTGGTTCCGACGACGAGAACTTTATTTCTCGTGCGCACAGCTGCACTGTGGGATTTGTTATTGGGCTGTGTGAATTGTCATTGCCGGACGGTACCGAAGTGCTGGCGAGCGAAGCGGGCGGGGCGGACGGTTCCGGCGGGGCAGGCGGGATCGACTGCGGCTGCACGGCGGGCTGCGCGGAAGGGTCGGGGGCCTGCGCGGGAACAGAGCCAGTGCTCGTACTAGGCAGTACCGGCTGTAGTAATAGCGGGTAGTTTGAATAGCTCCGTCACGGTCTCCCATAATATTGTTGTACTCACAAATTTGTCCACCAACATCATGTTTTGCTCTGACATTTCCTTGCGCAATTCGTCAATGATATTCGACTGCACTTCGTTCCTTCTCTGAAGTGAAGCCACACTTTCAATGATAATTTCTTTTATGAATTGTCGCGACATTGCACCGAAAAAATATTACCCGTATATTAGCGGAGCTCGTTAAAAATGCGTCTACTTCGTAGCGTACGTTACATATCTTGTAAATATTATTATTATTGTAAATATTATTATTATTGTAAATATTATTATTATTGTAAGTATTATTATTATTGTAATTATTATCATTATTGTAAATATTATTATTATTGTAAATATTATTATTATTGTAAATATTATTATTATTGTAAATATTATTATTATTGTAAATATTATTATTATTGTAAATATTATTATTATTGTAAATATTATTATTATTGTAAATATTATTATTATCGTAAATATTATTATTACTGTAAATATTATTATTATTGTAAATATTATTATTATTGTAAATATTATTATTATTGTTAATATTACTATTATTGTAAATATTATTATTATTGTAAATATTATTATCATTGTAAATATTATTAAAATCTTTATAGAGCAATGGACCAGGACAGTGGTCCCGAACCTTTTTCTCGCCGCGGACCGGTCAACGTTCCATAATTTTACCACGGCCCCCTGAGGGAGGAGGGGGCGTTGATTGTTTTTATTTTAGATTGTTTTGATTTAATAATTTTAATTTACTTGTATTTAAACATGCCTTCAAAATAAAGTACAGTTACAACAAAAAATTAATATAAAGTGACTTACTATTTTAACTCACTAGAAGGCTAAATCAATGAGAACCCTGAGCTTGTTTCTTTGCAACGAGATGGTTATATCTGAGAGGAGATAATGAGGAGATAATGACATCCGAAGTGTGTTGCTTATGTCTAGTTTATTCCATTGTTTTGTTTTGGTTGCTGTCATTGCAGAAAACCCTACTTCACATAGATAGGATGTCGGAAATGGCCATGGTGATTTAAGTGCTGTGTTTTGCAATGGCTCTCGTAATTCAAATACTCTGTTTAGCGATTTTCCTCTGAATAACCATCTTATTTCTATGTGTAAGAGAAGGCATCTGTGTTCGGGGTTCATTTCCTCACAAAGCTGCTCAAACAGGAGCGTTTTAAGGGCGTGTGCTTTGATATGATTATATAACATTAACGACATCAATCAATACGCTGTTAAATTCCAGTGACATTTTTCGGCTTGCCAGCATTTCCCTGTAAATTATACAATCCATAGATTCACTCTCAAGTGCAACCTCCTCAATCCGAGCTGTTAAACCAGACAGTCGTCCGGTCATGGCAGCAGCTCCGTCTATGCAAATGCTGACACAAAAGGACCATTTTAGTTTTCCTGATGTATAAACATCCAACGACTTGAACAGATTTGCTCCTGTGGTGTTGGTTGACAAAGATAGTGCACATAACAAATCCTCAAGCACATCCTCCTGATATAGATATGGCACATAAGCAAGTAGTATTGCCTTGTTGTCGATATCTATAGATTCGTCAACCTGGAGTGCGTACCACGGTGATGTATTAATCCTCTCCAACAATTATCTCTCAATGTCCCTACTAGAAGTTCACGGCAAATGTCTTTTGGGGAGGGCAAAATCAATTCTTCACCGATAGTGTTGGCTTTTTAGTCTTAGCAATACGGTTAGCCACCAACTATGATGCTCTCAGTGCATTCTCCTTTATTAATGTATTGGCTCTCATAATTTTTTTCTGTTCTTCGTAATCCCATTTTTATCTTTCAAAATACCGCAGGGGTTGGTTTTTTAATCCAGGGTGCTTGTCGTTCAAGTGGCGAAGCAGTTTTATGGGTTCCATTGCCTCATTAGACAGCTGGTCGCCGAAAACTATGCAGAGCTGGGTTGGTGTGTGGGAATTACCTATCCCAATAAATCCGTATTTCAAGTAGGACTCTTGGTATTGGCTGTTAAAAGTGTTTGATGTTGAAATCTCTTCCTTTACGTCTCTTCATTGGACCTTCTCTTTTCCCAAAGGACTAAGGCGGTAACTTGGCGTGAAGGGGTTCTCAACTGAATAATTATTTTTTGTCGATAATTATTTATTCTTTTATTGGGTACGTCCGATTTTTTTTTTTACATAATTTTGATTTTTAAACAGGACGTTGGGCGGCCCGGGGGTTGGGGACTATTGCACTAGGATACCTGAAATGTTTCCTAGTGATGACTCCGATTACTGCTTCCTGTGCCTTTAGTAGTGGGTCAATTATTTTAGTTCCTTTTTATTGTATTCTTTGTCTGATTATTTGTAATTTTATGTAATTTGTGTATTTTAACAGAGTTTTTTATAAATTAATTGTTCTCGTAAGTGTGAACATCTGTAAAAATCCGGTATAAATAAATAAATACGTGAAAAACTGAAAATAGTGGATAATTTCTTCATACGATTGATATTCTTTGTGGCGTCAATATTAATAAATAAATTTTTAAAATTTTCGAAAGCCATGCTTTCATCATCAGATATTATTAGTATTCATATATTCCTGACGATAAAATCATCGGTTTCGAGGCATATAGATATCAATGTATGAATGAAGTGGTGAATACTAATTATACTTTTTTTTAATTCATTTATGAACAAATAGTTGAGTTTACCTGGATAATTCAGAACCAATAATCTTATGTAAATTTCACGAGAGTCTACCAGAACAGTTCGCCAGAGCTGACCATCCGAGAGCCATGATAAAACTTTGTTAGTAAATAAAAACCACAACCAACGTAGCTTCATAATGTATGAGAGGTTGTGCGAAAAGCTAAGTTATATGTAACTTTAGTTAAAGTTGTTGTTACTTTAATTTCAATTTAAAATACCGTTTCAAGTTTTGGAAACGAAACTGAAATAATTCAATTAGGACTCTACTTAAAAATCCACAAGAATTTGTAAAGTTGCTCCGCGCAGTGGTTCATTAAATATTTTAAATTGCCACTTTAAAAAGTTAAAAGTCACTGCGAAGTTCATTGGAAAGTTTGAAAAATAAATTAGGATTCCCTCAGTAGTTTTGTTTTCAACCTATCCTCCAAGTTAAACAGAGTCAGACTTGCTTTAATTACTATTATGTTGGACATCTTCCAACGAAATCACAATATTATTTATTCAACTCTTAGCATAAAAATATCGTATTTACTTTCGAATAATGAGATTTCGATAAAATAGATAATTCATTACAAAAAACATTAATGATACTTGTACAAACTTCTTCCTCTTGTGGTTTCCGCTTATATCTGAGATTGGCATCGAGGACATATTCAACTGCTATCTGAAAAAGAAATAATTTTAAATTAATTAATTACTAATTACTTTTTTTGTTTAATTCGTAGAACTCCATTTATTATTATTTTTTTAAATTTAATGTAAATCAAATTTAATAATGTTGTTATTAACTTTTTCAAGTATTTTTAGTTGTATTATTGTGACAGCTGTATCGGTGTTCAAGGCTATTTTAAAACTGCAGTTAATCGACATTGTGACGACTTATTTATAAGATTTTATTTACTCCCTCCCCGACAATTCTAATTTGGACGGGTTTTTGAAAATAATGATTTACTATCGGTAAAACCGATTTAGTTATAAAATAATTAAAATTCCCTATTCTGTGAGGTTTTTACATTTATAACGTGTTTTCCCGTATTTAAATAATAAAAAAATAATGTTTTTCTTTTATTATTTACCCCCGAATTGTTGAGAAAAACATGCTTGATTAGAAAAATCCTCTACATCTATTCTTGTCCTTCGTACCTTTATCCCACTCCTATGTTCCCTTCCACCCTCCCCTCTCTCAACTGACATAGTTTAAGATAACTGAAGTAAAACTGTATATTGTCACACTTTATTGATTTATGATCAGCAGTTTAAAATTCATAAATGGAATAATTTTTTTTGTCATATTTTCTTTATATGTAAATTAGGGATTTGCTGTTAATTTTTCCAAAAATAAATAAAATAAAATAAATATAAAATACAAATCTTTTTGGTATTTTTTTAAGAATCTTATTTTAAAGCCGCATTATTTTTCCGGCGAGCAAATAAAATATTAAATTGTGGATTTTCATATTATATATTGTGTATGGGTTTTTCTTGTAAGATTTATTTTGTACGATTATAAAAATATGCGTAGAAAAGTTTAAACTGGAACACATAATAAGGAACTCCAGTGAAAAATATTATCACTTCAAAAATATATATTCATATACGAGTAGATCAGCAAACGTCGATTGTGAATACATAACTTTTATTGTATAGATTATTAGTTATGTATTCAGAATCGTACTTAAATTTAGAATATATACGTAGAATTTATAAATCGTCATTTAAAAGTGAATAAATAATCATGTCATCAAAACACCTTGCTACATTGGTACCATTGTATTAGGAACATC
This sequence comes from Halesus radiatus, assembly GCA_022606495.2. Lineage (NCBI taxonomy): Eukaryota > Metazoa > Arthropoda > Insecta > Trichoptera > Limnephilidae > Halesus > Halesus radiatus. The sequence goes on from JAHDVE020005599.1 coordinate 166,793, forward strand.
TGACGTCACGTGTGTATTTGGAGCAGTATGGATTTTTTTATTTTTAGATATTGTTTTGTATATTGAATATGTATTTTTTTAGGTTTGGTGAAATTTTAACTTTTGTTTGGGGGGCTTTAAGCTTTATAATTGTTTTTCAATATAAAAAAAAAAACAATTATTAATAACAGAAATTAGAGATTAAGAAAGGGACGCTTAGATGGTTTGGGCATGTAGAGCGAATGAACGAATAAAGGAGTGTAAGAAGAATATATGACGCGAATGTGAATGGAAGAAGAGGCCGGGGACGCCCGAGGAAGACATGGCACGATCAAGTGAATCAAATACTCGAGTCGGGCCATGTCAGAAGTCGGAATAACAAGATCGAGTTTTTTTTTTTTTTTTATATGAATACCGCACAAGAGTCCCAAACTGATCCCAACCGTCTGGAGCCAGTGAGACTATGGCATTCCCAGTCGGGGAATGTTGTGAGTGAGTTGTCCGTCCTCTCTGCCTACCCCTGCGGGGAAACGGCGTGATGGTTAGTTAGTTAGTTTAGAGAGTATTCATGAGCAAACTAATCGTTAATATAGATATGTTGATAATAATGAACAATACTATTATTCTTAGAGTTTAAGTTAGAGTTAGAGTTAAAATTTTCATACTTCATTCAAATGAGCACATGTGTGCATGCTTGCACATATAAAAAAATTTATATTTTTGTGATCTATTCCTTACGCATGTCTTTTTCTCTTTTCTATATTTTACTTTCTTTTATAATTTTTCCAATTGTCAGAACGTTAATATAATTAATATAATAAATTCATATGTTTACACTAGACTTCATACAAAGTAACTATACTCCATTGGTCACCATGAAACAGGCAGCCGCCTAGTATGGTGATCTAATGTATCTAATCCATGCAAATGTCTCCATTAAATATCATGTATTTTATAAATAAATAAATAAAGCTTCTAAAAAGGTGCATAATGTTATTACTTGTGTTTAGTTATGGTTCACTGTGAATAGAATATAAAATTATATACCTCAAAGCTCATCCATGATTTGACATTTGCCATTCTAACCTCAAAACCGAGCGGCCATAGATTTGGAGTGTTTTGGCGGCCTTTGAAAAATTGAAAATTATTTTAAATATGAAAACTAACCGATGCTATTACATAAGTAAGGGCCGTCTGTTTCATCGCATGCTATAGTGTATATATAATATGTTGGACCAAGTTACACTAAAAACTGCATATTATGCTCTTGTTCAATCTCTTCTTTCATACAATATCGTATGTTGGGGTTCATGTTACAAGACTACCCTAGAGTCCTTAAATGTTGCTCAAAAATTAATTTTAAAAATAATGTAAAAGAATTTTTTTTTTATATTCATCACACTTATTATAAAGTGAAAGTAAAATTATGACAGTAAGGCAATTGTACATAATACAGGCTCTCTGTAAATTTTTTAACAATATTGATACGGCCATAAGGTCACAAGTGCATAATACTAGAATGGGTTCTTCTCTAATGTATAAGCCGGCAAGTGACAGAACATCATTTGGACAAAGGACTTTTTCTTGTAAAGCTCCTTTGTTATATAATAGGCTTAGTGACAACATTAAAACTATAGACTAGATAAATTTATTTAAGAAAATGGTCAAAAAGTCTGTTAGCTGAGAATGGTGATTTCGCTTTATCCATGTATAACTTTATGTATGCTCGATATTATCATTATTATATACTTATTATTACGTACTTATTACTATTTACTTGTGATTTTTTTTTTACCTACAAATTTTTATTTACATACTACTATTTGCATATTATTATTTACATATTACTATTTAATTACTATTACTATTACTATTTACATATTATGATTTACCTATTTTTATTTTTATAATGATGTACTTATTACTATTTACATAATTTTATTCACATAATTTTATTTACTTATTAGTATTTACCTATTTTTATTATTATGTACTTATTAGTAATTACTTAATATTTAATGTGCATTATTACATGCTTATTACTATTTACTGATCATTATTTACTTACTATTATTATTTAATTATTATTATCTGATCTTTATTATTTATTTACTATTATCTACTTATTAATATTTACTAATTTTTTATCATGTATTATTGTTTGCTTATTGAAATTTACGGATTATTATTAAATTGTGTTACCGCTCATCTCAACACAGGATTGTCCTAGTGAGATGGGTGGCTAATGTTTTTGTTTTCATAATTAAAGTTAAGAATTAATAAATAAATAAATATTAAAAGTAAGAGTTAAAAGCCTTGCTAAAGTTGAAGTTCCCCAAAATGCGTTTTTTAATCAATTTAACTGCCTGTTTTACGGCACTTCTAACTTTAGCTCTTACTTTCCGAAAACCGACAGTTACTCAGCCATTTTGACATACTTGACAGTTCTATTGAAGGAATTGCTCGCTTTAATGTTTCTTAGGATTTATTTCAACAATAATATTATAGAAGATGATGATAGGGACAGCGAATTCTTCATCCAATAATATGTATTCACCGAAAAGCGAAAACATTTCGACGAACCGTGAATAAAAATATATTAGATATTGTACCAGACGTAATCTGGCACACAAACGACTGTAGAGGCCGGCTGATCCCGATCTGCGAAGTGGAGGGGAGGGGGTGGCGACCTATCGTTCCCTTTTGCAAGAGGGAACGACAACGATTTTTGTATCACTTTGCTTCTGCACAAAATTCCTTTTTGTGCAAACTCGGATGCTGCTCTGCGGGCCTTGTCCGTGGTGATTCGATGGTCTGATTCCGTGAGCGTTGGTAGTCCGGGGGATAGTCCAACGGTCAGCGGGGGGTCAGAGAAGAAGAAGGCAGGTCGGTTTTCAAGAAGAGCGAGGTAGGTCGGGGGAGCAGAGGTGATGTCGGTTCAAGCGTAACTGGATGACTGCCGAAAATGTTTTTTTTTTTTTTTTTGATTTTACGGATTCTTTCGTCATCCTCTACCTAGCTGGGGCTTATGCAGATACCCCTCATGTTTTCTAGCTAACTAGTACTGCGGCACTTTGGCCTTATTACTATCACCATCTGATGGTTTTATTTAAATGACTGAGTTTATTATTAATTAATTGATAAACTAAAGTTCTTTAAAACTTTTTTTTTGTGCAAAGGGTAACAATTATTATTTTTATAAATATTAATAATTTTTATATTTATAATTTTTATATTTATTTACAAGCCTTTCTCATACTATTAAAGTTGGTTGTTTACAGGTGAAAATATAATAAAAAAAAGTAATTATTGAATGAAACACTAGTATATATTGATTAACTTGGCGGGTTTGCGATAAGCCGACGTAGCTCAACGGTAGAGCATCTGACCGGATATTAGAAGGGTGCGGGTTCGAATCCTGCCGGCGACATTTATCTTTGCTCGGAAGGTTTTTTCAATTTGGATGAGTGTTTTAGATTAATAATTATTGTTTATAAAAATAATAATCGAGTTTATTATTCTTACATTTCATGACTTTTTAGGGAAAAGATCGTAACTGGATAAAAAACCCTAAACAAAAAAAGGAGAAGCAATAATTTAGTTCTGAACTATTTACTCTTGTTGACTTTTAATTTTACTGAAGTTAAATATTTCAATATTTCAATATTTAAATATTTCAATATTTCATTACCTCATTTTTTTCATCCGGATTTTCTGCGGTCCTAGTCTGCGTCGCTGCCGGAGTTGGTATCCTCATACAGCTCCAGGATGATATGTTTTGGCATTTTGTGCTTGTAGTGGAACGGAAGATCGTCAGGTGAGTTGTAGGCGCCCAGTTCTTTTACAAGTGGATTTTCGGGATTTAGGGTGTTGTAAAATCTCGTTGTCAGCTTGTGGGAGTATTCTTCGAGTGTGGGAATTTCCTGTTGTTCTTGTAGGTTCTTGAGGTTTGTGTACATAGGTGTGTTTTACGTGATCTTTATACATTTGTTTTGAAGAATTTGAATGTTCTTGTATGTAGATTTGGAAATATTACTCCACACTGGAATGGAGTACGTGAGAACTGGATGGATTTGGCTCTGGTATAGGAGGAGCTTTTTCTTCTCAGCTAGTGGGCTTTTCCGGTTGAAGATGGGGCTGATTGCTCCTATCGCTTGCTACGTTTTGCTTCTGGCGTTTGCGATGTGTGCTTTTCAGTTTAGGCGGCTGTCCATGGTGAGGCCTAGGTATTTTACTTCGGGCTTCCAATCTAGTTGTATTCCGCTCATGGTGATTTTCTCTTTGGGTGCCGAAAATGCCATTTTTGGCCTCTACATGAAATGCCAACCAGGCGCTACCCCGGGCGCCAAGTTAGCCTCTCACGGTGCTATCGACCAGCAATCTGCATCGAGTAGCGTCGTCAGAGCTCACCCTACATCGCCCGTCTCCCCCGCACACGTCATCTCACTCTGTCATCTTTATTTGTCATAATAGCCGTGGCGGTCACATACCGCCACTTGAACAAACTTTACACAGAATGCTTGGCTAGTGGGGCCGGACCAGTCATGCACTTCCAAATCTTTATTTTGCTGGTTCCGGTCCCTTTTTTATTTCTATTCTAAACACAATATTTATAAATCAATAAGGCAGCAAAGCGTCCGACACAGATATGTTTCAGTTTTTCATGGCCAAAACCATTTTTTGGCTACGGGAGGAAAAAAAAAAAAAACAAAAACCCCAACACGGCATAATATCCCAAAAATTCTTAAAAAAAATAATATATTATGCTTATTTGGGACGATTCTGAATTTTTATAATAATAATAATAATAATCGGACCATTTCTATAGCGCCGCTTTTGTGAAAAATCACCTCATGGGCGCTGTACAAATATTACTTCCTATTCTTATATTAAATTCGCATTTATTTTCTTGAATAGCCATCATTACACATTATTTATAGACCATATAAAGAGATGCAGTTAAATTTTCAAAACTAAATTTAATGTTAAATTGAAAAAAAAAGAAGGTAACTGTATTTATTCCTTACGATATGTTGCAAGACGCTAATACAAATGATATGTCGAAAGATCTCGAAATTTATAATGCCTCAAATTAAATATCATATTATAGTTACTGAAAGGGAAATTATATTTTTCCCCCTAATATCGTATATAATAGGTAGTCATTTATTTTTAAATTTAGTTTTATTTAAGTTTTTAATGCAGCAGGACTGGGTGGGTAGTGCAAACCCAGCCATATAAATTCTCACACGAATATTTTTGTAGGAACAAAGCTGTCGGCGCCGTTGATATATTCAACTATATAAAAATATTTTCTGAAAGTAAGTTGTTTGTATTTCACAAGGGATCAAATTTAACCGTTGGTGTGGCCGCACCAAAAAATGATGCGGCGTATTTTTTCATAAGAGTTTAGAGGAATATTCTGCTTTCTCGACTAACCACACTAATAACAATTACTTTAGCAAAAGTATACTAGAGTATAACAGCGCGTGGACCTATTTAAATCGCGAGTTACTCTAACTGACTGTTAAACTTGCTCACGATTTAGCTATCCGTTGAAACAGACGGCCCTAAGTGTTGTGACCCTAAAATGACAATATGTTTATGAATGACAATTCAACATTTATTTATTTTTTATTATTTATTTCTCAAAGTTTAACAAAAAATTCGCAAAAAAATGTAACCTTACTGTGGTACCCCGTTCTAAGGCCAGATTGTACATGGTTATATATAAAGAATATGAATTTGGTCAAGTATATTTTAAGTTTGATAAAAAAATTTAAGTAGGATTTCGAAATTATATTAAAATATTACTCGAGGAACGTGATAATGCAATAAGATTAATAAGAATTCTAAAAAATTATTAGAAAACATGCCGTGACCGTTAAACCCTCTTTGGTTGCAACATTCTATATTCTTCCTTCCCGTGTCCATAATCCATATCTTAATACTTTTTTTGAATTCGGTTAATTTTTTAATGGTTTTTATGGCTAAAGGGAGGATGTTAAATACTTTTATAGAGAAATATTACAAATTTCTTTGTCCAAATGCAGTTTTTATTGTAGATTGATGGAATGTAAGTTGTAATGCGGATCTTGCGAATCGATCCAAGTTTGTATGTGTAAAGTTATTCTGATTTTTGAATCTGTAAATTAAAATATCTTTTATTTTATTGCATAATCTGCACAGGAGAGCTCTTAATTAAAATTACTCCATAAGTAGTGTTCACGTGACATAAGTAACCTTTATCAGATGGAGGTTACTGGGAAAATGCTTTTTCTATTAACCAGGAAAAATTAATAAAGGACAATAGACATTTGTTTTAATGTTGGAAGTAATACCATTACTTATAAAAATGTACGGCAATCGAGAAAATGGAACTTATAAATTCAGAGAGACTTAAAAATATCGCTATTAGAAGTTGTGATGCGAGTCCAGGTGTGTGGCAGGGAGTATCGAGATCCCTGAGGCATACCTTGTGGAAGATCTATATGGGTAGGACTGTACTGCCGTGGTAAGTAAAAACAGGATATCTTCCTTGGGATTCTTAAGGAAGATACTCTGTTTTTACTTACCACGGCAGTATATTACAGCTGAGGAGATCCGAAAGGAATGTGCAGAATAAATTAGACACAAATGCCGAGTAGACCAACAATCCAGAATTATTAGAATAAATACGCAGGTAAGTAAGATGGAACAAGGAATCAGGAACGTCTCAGGAAGAGATGCTACGGTCAAGAAGTCAATTCGAGA
>JAHDVE020005600.1:0-30405 GCA_022606495.2 Halesus radiatus
GGTGGTCAGTACGGTAAAATAAAATTTCTAATGTTTCCAGCTCCTATATACTTTTTTAATGGCAAGAAAGTGCGACCGAACCGCTGTATCAGTGACAAATGCGTCTCCCACACGTAGGTTTCCGCCGATACGCCAGATCAGAGAAACGTTGCGTTCATTCGGGCAAAAAAATTCGCCACACTTCGGCGGGCGTGCCGATCCATTGAACGACTGATCTCCGCGCCGACGTGTACGCGCGTGAAGGGATTTCTCAAAGATCGGAGCGAAGTGTGGTGTGATACGCCGTGCGGTTTAAAAGTCTTGCTACAGTTTTGACCATATATATATCACAATAATAACGTCATGTCATAATTACCCAAAACATTATAAATTGGTTACGTATCAAAAGTGCAAATTTAGATAGTTTACTTGCAATGAAATGAACTAATACTGCAGTCGGTGAGAAGCCATAAACAAACGAATAAGCGGCGCGCTCAAACGCTTACATAGCACGCCAATCGCTGAGATCTTGATTACGAAGTGTACGTGTAATGACCGCTATTATGTTGAAAATCTGATAATTGGAATCGGACCTCCATCAGCTATTGTACAACGCGTGAATTGTCATCTTGGAATCGGCATTTCCGCTAGAATGTATGTAAATTCCGTCAGATCCCCGTCAAAACTGACTGATTTCGGCCAGATATTCCGCTGATTATGAGCAACAAAACCACGAACAAAAGGCGCAACAGCTATCGACGACCTGGGGAGGATCCACAGAATTATTTATATATCACTGGTCATCAAATTGCCATGTAGACGTAGATGGTTGGTCTTGGTTACGTTTCTTCTTATTAATAGTTGTGACATGTTTCAATCAGTATTGACCGGCAAAATAATTATTTTTACCGGGATATACGACCACAAATACATAGATGTTCAATAAACAAATAATATCCCGAGTTCCCTAAGTTAGGGAAAATTCCCTGCATTAGGCTAAATAAATATTTTCCTGAATTATTTGCCAGTGGGATATAATAATACAACTAAAGACTTCCCATTATTTCAGTAATTCCGGGAATAACCTAGCTTTCTCTTCAATAAATAATTTTATTCGAATCCGCCAGAAAATCCGTTATCTTACAAAGGCACAGACACAAAGTTCTCCCGTCTTAGAGGCACTCCAATCCGCTAGAAATGATGGGAAATCCGTCACGACGGCAACGCTGCGAGTGATCCGGACTTGGATTTGTCTATTCTAATTATCTAAACAAAATCAAGATTCGGAATTGGGTAGGTTTTATTAGGATGCATATTATTGTGCAAATCAACTACAACCGTAACCGGCGCAACCACAACCTTCGTGGAAAATTTAATAAATCGATGTTCTTTACGATAGCTGTAAAGCCATGTTTGCATCAATATAAGAAAGCCCAGACTAGCAGGGTTAAGGACAATTTTTATGCATATTGCTTGATTTTGTTTTGCGTATAATTGGTGTGTAATATAATCGTTCTCCACTCCTGGACACATTCAAAATGACCTTTAGTGAAATTTGAAGCAATATTACATTATAATCCTTAAATAGAGAAACTTTACAGTGTTAATATATGCATTAAAATAACCGTCAATTTACTCAGAGATTAAAAAGAGCATTGATAGATATAGTGTTATTTCAGAGGGAAGACGTCCAGTGGGCGACCCCAGACATACTTTGGAGAAACAACTTAAGTAGAGAAACTTTACAGTGTTAATATATGCATTAAAATAACCGTCAATTTACTCAGAGATTAAAAAGAGCATTGATAGATATAGTGTTATTTCAGAGGGAAGACGTCCAGTGGGCGACCCCAGACATACTTTGGAGAAACAACTTAAGTAGAGAAACTTTACAGTGTTAATATATTCATTAAAATAACCGTCAATTTACTCAGAGATTAAAAAGAGCATTGATAGATATAGTGTTATTTCAGAGGGAAGACGTCCAGTGGGCGACCCCAGACATACTTTGGAGAAACAACTTAAGTAGAGAAACTTTACAGTGTTAATATATGCATTAAAATAACCGTCAATTTACTCAGAGATTAAAAAGAGCATTGATAGATATAGTGTTATTTCAGAGGGAAGACGTCCAGTGGGCGACCCCAGACATACTTTGGAGAAATAACTGAGGCTGTGCGAGGAGAGGCCGGGCAGTTGGCGTGCTATGGAGGGAGACCGCTGAAGATGCGCAGGACGGAGACGCCCGGAAGCACCTTTAGATACGATGGGTCCCCGGCCCGCATACGACAAGGGGAAAAAGATGTAGGTATTATCAAATAATGTGTCATTAAAAATATTTTTTTCATAAAAATATTTACGACGGGGTAATAAAAAATAAAACATATAGCAGTTAAGTAAACCTGTTCATATAAGTTGAGCTAAGAATGTAGCTATTAGTCGTGTATGTAGATATCATTGTGTACGTTTGTAACCACAGATGGCAACTAATTTTAGAAATAAACCATTAAATGAGTTAATGATCTTGCGAGTACACAGTTCCTATACGAAATTTAATAATAGTAAACAAAAATTTCCGGACTGCTATTCGTAATTTAAAGAAATTTCATTGCTGTAATCCACGCACCACAAAGATAATAAAGACTTTGTAAAGTTTTACTTCAACCTCGCCCACGAGATAATAATGTACAGTAACTGTACAGCTGTGCACTGCATATTACACAATCAACGGAAGGAAAACATATTGGTCGCTTTACGGAACTTTTCACGGACAATTATTGTGTGAAGGAAACAATCTACGTGTTTTTAAAAGAAAAACAACCGGGTTCAAAAATCTGACAATATTTGAAAATTTCCTACTACCACCACAACAAGCTGAAAATGGTGCTTGTGTCGTGATGGGGGACTTAGCCAGCTGAGGAATTGAAATCACGACGCCTGGGTCGGAATAGATTAACATAGATTTGTTAATTTTCCTTTTCTCTATAAGTGAACTTATGTAATCTTTTTCTATGTTTTTCTTTTCTCTTTTTTCTTCCTCTCTTTTACGTTTTGTTATTTTTTGTATATACGGGGTCTGTCACAAAAGTATCGAGAAAAAAATCCTGACTGCGCTAGAAGGGGTAGCGCAGTCAGGATGCGCCGAGTGGTGGGGATTGTAGGGGGAAGTCGCAGCTACCAAACGCGCCCCTGTTCAATCCTCTCCGAGCAACGGTAGAGCTAGCACAGTGATCCGCGCAAAGTGTGTTTTGTCGTTGCGTCGGAAATCAAGATGCAACATTTCTGGAGCAGCGGGCAGCCACCAAATTCTGTGTTCGGCTGAAAAAAAACGGTATCAAGACCCTGGCCATCATTCGGGAAGCCTTCGGAGATGAACCCATGTCACAGGCAAGAGTTTACGAGTGGCACAAACAATTCAAAAAGGGCCGGGAATCAATTGAAGACGATGTGCGCGTTGGACGACCGTCAACTTCCAAAACTGGTGACAACGTAACAAAAATGAGTGTTACAGAGTCTGATCATCGTCTCAGTGTGCGCTTAATAGCGGAGAAGTGCAACATGACAAAGAAACGGTTGCGCGAAAGGATTCGCCGCGTTCGAAAGGAGATCGCCAACACCTGGATTTTGCATCACGACAATGCCCCCTCACACTCAGCTCTCGTCGTCTAGGAGTTCCTCGATAAGCAAGGTGTGGCGACACTGCCACAACCGCCGTACGGTCCCGACTTCTTTATGTTCCCCCGCATCAAGCGAAGCCTAAATGGACGCCACTTGGAGACGTTGGATGGGGTGAAAACCGCTTCGACGCAGTGCCTTAAGGGGGTTCCGTCTTCTGCCTTCCAGGGTGCATTCTAAGACAGGAAGAAACGCTACAAAAAGTATATTGACGCCCAAGGGGCGTATTTTGAAGAAGGTTAAATTTTTTTTTCTCGAAACTTTTGCGACAGACCCTGTATTATTATCACTCATGGAACGTATTGCATTGCACTATACCTGCATACCTTTCACGTTCCAGAGTGGAAGATACTCTCAGTATCGGCCTGGTGAAACACCACCATTCAGAATTGAAACGTTGCTTGAAATGACTTTTAGCCCTTATTTGGTGACCAGATCTGAATAACAGGTATTTTTTCCCACCTTCCTCTTCCCCTCCTTAATACCTTCAGCCTCACAACATTCCCCAATTGGGGATGCCATAGTCTCACTGGCTTCAAACGGTTGGGTGCAGTTGGGACTCTTGTGCGGTATTCACATAAAAAATACCTTCTGGAATAAAGAACTATTATTGGGCATTAATGCTAAACAAATTACCCGGCGGTTAAGTGGGAGGGTGCTAGCTTTTCTGCCGAGCGAGAGGTCAGAGGGATAAATCCCGAAACGCATTAGATTGCTATCTATTATTATTTAACCCACCCGATACACTTTATCGTAACATTTTAATGGGCAAATTATTATTAACTCTATTTCTGTAGATACGAAAGATTACAAAATATTCTCTCTTTATATCCGAATTTGCCGTTAAGAGCCAATCACGACAAATAGTTAGGATGCTGTCTGTATTTTCTCTATAAATAAAACAAAATAAAGTTCCCGCATAAGATTCGTTTCCTCGAGCAGAAGCAAGCAGCTAACAATATTAACTTTTGGCCAAATAAGACCACTTTTAATCGTGACCCTTACTTCCTGGCGGACAAGGCTCTTCCACCCCCCGCCACGGACACCGACGATACTTGATAACGCCAACGCCTCAGTCTCAATCTATCTTTTGATTTTCGTTATGCCTCTGTCACTCCATATTGTGCTATTGGTGTAATAAAAAATGATAACATAAAATAAGGCATTGAACAGTATAATACATTGTTAGAACCAGTAACAGGTGGAAAATTGAGTTGAATTTAAAAAGTCTAACATTAAAATTTAAACAAAAGAGAACAAGCTAGAATTCTGTCTAAGGGAAAATACTATAGATTGACTTATAAGAAAAATGTATCTATTTCAGTGTTTTTTATCCAAGATTTAATATACGTTTTTATAAGAATTAATGTTTTGACTGACATAACATTAACATATTTTGGCTTTCTTCCTTCTTTGTCCAAGAAATAGCAGGTTATATCAGCATGATTTTATATAATGTCATGTAGATTAATTTTATTTTATTGTATTGGTATCCTGGTTTGCTAGATATTATCACTATGAACAAAACGCGCATGCAGCCCTATATCCCAAGTAGCACGCCTTTATTCCCAATAGCCTTTATTTATCTTCATGTTTTCCTATTTGAATTGTTTAGAAAGTGTGAAGAAGCCGATAGAATTAAAAGAAAGTCTGAATTCCTATTTACATTTACACAAACTTCAATTTCTTAATTGTATTCGTTTCGCAACCGTTATATTTTGCTCACAAAATAATAATGCACGGTGTCTAGAAACCACCGTTACAAAAATAACACCTTGTATCTATCTTACAGGTAGATTGATTGACCTTTAACTCCAGCATTGAGTTGCATCACGACGATGTCGGTGGCGGTCGGTGGTGATGTCAGGATATCTCACAATCTGGCAATGTATTATTTTATTATAATAGCGAGTGCAACTATCTAAAACGTTAGTGCATACTCATCGTGAACCTTGGTATTCAGATGGGGCATATTTCTAAAGCGGGCAAATCAACGGACAACGAGTTGCACCGCACCAACTAATTCATATAATATTTATGTGGATTGAGGGTTCAGAAATGATATACTTAAATAAAATCGTAACTACTACAGAGAGCAAACACTTGTATTATGTGACATCGCATATGTATGCCTGTGAAATGAATCACATGAATGATGGTCGATGGATGATCACATAAAACCTACAAATAATAAATATTCTATTTATTTGTTTCTTCTAAATCAATTCATACAAATAATGCATCTTGTTCCGTGTCATGAAATGTGATAACAAGCCATTATAGTAAATCTTAATATGCCATTCCATTGAATGTGATAGTGACAATTCGCAACGCGATCTTGGTCCAAAATAACTATCGCAGGGTTTACTATGTTCCCATCGCGCTACACAACAATGCCACGCTAAATAGTGTTTCCTCCCTCCTAAACGCTGGTCCCTTCAGGATCCAGGTTCAGTCTTTCCTCTCCTCAAAGAGATCCTCCACGCAGAATCTAGAAAGATGACATAGGTGAATGGAAAGACACACCCGACGGAAAAGCTGTAAAGGTAATCCCTTTATTCGAATCCCTTGCAAGGCCGCGCGGGTGTGCTTAACAAGTGGGTGGCATATCTGCATTATTCGTAATACATACCTGTATGTACTATGTAATACGTACGTCGGGATCGGGAAGGAGGATTAAAGGATTTGGCACATTACCGACGCATATAATATATAAAATGAAACAGTACGGCAATTTGGGTTACAATGGCGGCCGCTCCTGGGCGAAGGCGGGAAAAACTAATTTACAACGCGCTGTGTTTTTTTATTATCAAAGCGAATATTCATTATTTATGAAAAGAACGCGGGACAAAGGACACACGACTGCTAACAATGGCCTAGATTAAGATCGAATTTTAAATTTGCGGATTAATTATTCAAGTTGTAAAAAGAAAGCGTCCGATAGGAAACACGCGCTTTTATTCTTGTTGACGACAAACTAATGGAGGCACACCTATAAATATACTGATCAATGGATTCGTCGTCAATTTGATTTGTTATCTATTACTATTACACTTAAAATAGTTCCATTTCATGTGGTCTAATATATATTTTTACATATTGCTTATTTATGGTACTTAAATGCATATGTAGAACTAGCTGCCTGCCCGCATGGCAGCAGAGCGTTCTGGTCGCTAGCGGGCTCCATAGGTCGCAATTTCTGCAAATCCAGTCTGCCGCCTATTACCAGACTCGATGGTTCACTAGCAAACACTGCTACCGAAAGGGCCAACCTTTTAGGGAAAATGTTTGCGGAAAACTCGGCCCTCGATGATCGGGGTGCCATCCCGCCGTCGGTTCCTCACTGCGGCTTCTATTTGAAAAAGCTGAGGATACGGCATTGGGATGTACTCCTTGTCTTACGGGGGCTCGATGTTAATAAAGCTAGTGGGCCTGGCGGAATACCTGCCCTGGTATTGCAGAGGTGTGCTGCATAAATTATATGTATAGTTTTGACAAAGCTCTTTAAAATGTCCCTGAAGTGTGGCTCTGTGCCCTCTGGTTGGAAAAAAGCGGTCATTCATCCTATACCTAAGAAAGGTGACCGCTCCAACCCGGCCAACTACCGCCCCATAGGGATCACATCAGTTCTGTCTAAGGTGATGGAACGTGTGATCAACGACAAACTGCTCACATACCTCGAGAAGAACAAAATCATTAACGACCGTCAGTAGGGATTCCGACGGAACCGCTCGTGCGGTGATCTTCTCGCGTATGTGACGCATGTTTGGGGGCGGTGCCTGGAACGTTTTGGTGAGATTCGCATATTGAGCATATTCTGTGTTGATTTATATTTATTACACTTTATTTATTACATTCCTCTATTCTGACATTACTTAGATAGAGAACACTAGAACGGTAGTCTATGTGTGGTACAACAGTTGTTTTATAAATTAGTTAACTTGTTTGTGCTCTTTGGGGAAAGATCTTAACTGAATTAAAAACCCCAAACAAGGAAATGAAGAGGGACAAACATTTGGTCAATAACAATTGTTGTTATTGTTACTTTTTGTACTTAATGAATAAAATATATTTGATATGTTTTTAACTATTTGCTGTATCCTCTTCGGGTTGCATCCATGAGCTTCGTCGTCGGCTCATAAAACTGGGTGATACGTAACTCAATCTTATCAATATTACTCAATAATATTATCTTTTTTTATAACTCAATTTTAAACGCATTTTTTTCCTCATAGAGCCAACCAGTACCTATCAAACACATAATCTCTTTATACTTAATTATTATAGGTTCTTTTAGATATATTATTGTATATTACAATACTATGTCAATACTAGCATATGAACTAAACATGTCAATTTGACTGCCCTAAAACGGGATTTGTTCCCAGTTGGGCAGTCAAAGCTTTCTTAAATGTTGATGTTAAAATAATGTGCGTTTCAAATAAATAAAAAATTTATTATTAAATATTATTATTATTATGATTCTTTATCGAAAAATTTCCTAATTCTACCAGGAAAATAGACCTTTTTGGTCATTTTTTAACCAAAAAAATCGGCGTTTTCTTCAAGAGTCATCATTGAGTTTAATACCATTCCTAAGTACTTTATCTTATTTACCCTTTTTAAGTTTTCACCATCCATTATTACTTGATGACGTTCGGTTACTAATGATCATGTACTTTATTTTTGAGATGTCGAGTTTAAGTTTGTTAATTTCTTCTTCATCTTGGCTAATTAGAGACCGTTCCCTCATTCTCCTAACAATTGTCGCGCGTCGTCTTCTTTTACACAAGGCCAGAGAAGTGAGAAAGTTCTGAATCAAAGTTATTTGCTTGTATTTATGCTGAAAGGAATTCACTGTAAAATTCACGCTTGTAGTAGCCTGAGAATCGTTTTACACAAAGATAGGCTCAGTGGACCGTGGTAGATCGAGATTCAGCAAAATAAGTCAACCTTTGTCAGATTAAGCGTCACATTATTGGTATCCACTGAATTTAATCTTACACAAAGGAGAGTTTAGTCGGGAAGAGCGATGTAACCTTTCGTTTCCATCCTGCTGGGAATAATATTTTCACCCAAAATCTTAAAGCCCAGCGGACCCTTATCTCAGAATTTATGAAGAGATTGGAAAAACCGCGTCCATTGTTTTTCTGGCTGGGATGTATAGGTACATGAGAAATACTAAAATAGGATTTAAGGCTGTTGTTTGGGTCGGTCCGAAACACGATCCAGGCTTTGATAAGGTTTTCATAGATCGGGGGATTTCCATCAAGCACATTGTTTTGTTGGGCTGTTTGGTTAGATAATAGAGCGATTGTTGAAACTTCGAGGGTAGTAAAACAAACTCGAGCAGCCAGTGCTATTTATGATGGTATGGGCAGGGCGGGTTCTGCGGGGTCCGTGCAGTAAGTACTAATTGCCCCCCCCCAGAAACTTTTTGTAACCACTTCGCAATAGTGGACACTTCATTTATGTTATGTTAACTTTATTTTGAATGATTAATCCAAAAGCATTTCTTCAAACTAATTCCTAAATCCAGTGACCACAAAGCCGCCGGGACAATTTAATAAGGACAGTAATATTAGCCATTTTTAACTGTGTCATTTCACCGCTGGAAAAAAAGTCCAGACTCCTGATTGGTTGTTGGCTGCGCAACGCAGCGTATAGGGCCTAAAGCACATGCAAAAAAATTCGTGACTATCATTTTCCATACATTTTTTGACGATCTAAGTACACACTTCGGCGCCCTAGAAACCCAGAGACGAGTTGTAATGCTCCCAGCGCAATGGAAGACATAATTATTCAATGTTATGGGACATTATGGGTAATTTTAAAATGATTTAGGGAATAATTTCAGCACCCCTTCAGAGATTGCGCCTATGTTTTTTGCACAGTACGAACATATGGCAGTTTCGGGGCTGGGTCAGGGTACCTCGGAAAAATTGGCAACCTCAAAAGGCGGTCAATTCCGAAGTTAAGGGCGGGTGTTGGAAAATGCATGGACCCGGTAGCTGAGAGCACCGGTGTAACTTATCTTTCTGTTGTATAGGTCGCTTACAACAAAGAGAAGGAATGAGATGTTACAACTGAGATACCAACGTTACGCCTACGCCAGATCATGTCGTGACCTTTTATAATTGTAATGTATCATTTCTGCTTGCCTTGATGTTTGCATCAAGATTACGAGCTAGTAACAACCGATATTTGCGCTTCTCTTCAGATAAACATTATCAACGATTAAACTCACTCGCTATTTATTTGCTATTATTTATTATGTTAGAAAAGTTCAAATAATAAATGTTCGGTGACCAAAACAGAATTTCATTATGACTCTAAATTCAAACTGACATTCATGAATAATTCGTAGATTAGCAGAAACTGGGCAGCCTAATCTCCAATGGAAATAAATAATAGTGAAATGAAATGCGCACGACTGCCGCATGCCGCATGAAGTGCGAGAGATATCCGCTCGTAATATTTGACGATGAAAAATGGCAGAATATTATCCTGGCATCCGGCGACGGCGACCAGCATCCAGCGTCCGATAAACGAACTAGTGTATGGCAATAAAAGCATCGGGGAGGTAGGTACCTACGAAGTGTCACGTCAGCACACATCACTATTGCAGGATGCTGCTAACTTAAGATATTGCTTGAATATATAATGATTTATCTGTAAATTCTATAAGGGTTAGTTATAAAAATGTATACGGTTTTATAATAAATGGATAAATTCTCCAATTCCCCGTATTTGTGCGCAATATAACGCACAATTTCACAATATCGACATTCTTCACAATACCCTTTCAAAATATCGAACCGAAGTAATACGTAGGAACCACAAATTGATCCACGAGCATAAAATGTATCGAGAGCATCTCCAGTCTCGATCCTATCTCTCTCTTACTCTTCCCCCTTCCTTATATATCTTGTTAGCTTCATGAATAAAACATCTGTATTTAACCACTGTTAGCACAAGAGTAGTTTGTTGGCTTACCTTTTGTTATACTTCATTTGTATATTCGAGTATATATTTGTATTGGAAGCCGTTTGTTTCTCCCAAAATACCTGAAAATAGGTGCAGTTTGAGAACCATTGAAAGCAATTTTGAACGTTTTACCCATTGACGTCGGAATGCAGAGACTTGCCTTAACGCACCATTTCGACGGCTGGAAGCAAAGGTCACATGACACCACAGACCAAATTATACATAGATATGCCCAAACACGCAGGGGAAGAAACCAAAAGGGGGGGTGAGCGTGACGTACCGTCAATTTAAGTAAAACAGCAACTAAGTAAAAAGGTTCGTCTTATTTACAAATACCAATTATTTTGTGTCACGTGACCTTCGCTGCCAGCCGTAAAAATCGTACTTATGACAAGTCTATTAATTCTGACGATAGTCCGCGGCACCCATTTTGTTCACCGCCGTCCACGTTTATTTCGTGTGATTTTTAATGCGATAAGCAAATTATAAAGTAGTCAAACTTAATACTCTAACAGAATATTCGGGTTTTGTAAACAAACCTTGAGGTGAACCTTCACAAAACTGCGCTATAGAAATTTACTTTTATTCCTTTTTAGTTATTTGTTGTTATACTTAAATTGGCGAAACGCCTGCTCGCCCCTCCTCCCTATTATTTTCTTGCCCTTGCGTGCTAGGGCATATCTATGTATTATTTACTCTGTGGCTTTACCTAAAATACCAGTACGTATTTCATACAGAATTTAAAATACTACAGTTTCAGGATTATTGTCTCTTGAAACCTTATAAATTTTCCTCATTACCCGTATAGAAATTACAGATAAATCATTCGTAGTATTTCTTAAGTTAGCAACCTGCATAGTGTGTAGCTTTGGGTGCTGACCGTTAGCCTCTCGTTCTCATAAACGACGTTCATAAAAAGAAAGGGATGTTACAATGAAGCTCTCGCCACTCGGCAGGACCGTATACACTGTATACACGATATTGTATTGTAAATTATGTTTGTGTACAGTGTTATATCGTATATTGTATTGTAAATTTTGTTTGCGTACAGTGCCAAGGAACATTTCTCTCTCTTCCTGTGTCAACTGTGGTTAGAGGTGTATAAATGTGGAGATAATCTTCTCTACCCAGTGAGCGGGCTGCCTATTGCTACTGTAGGGCTTTTATTTACTTTTATTTCAAAGAATTGTAAACTGTGTTTTATGTGCTAGCGGCACTTGCTGATAGGAATATTATATTTAAGCCCGCTCACTAAAGTAATGGAGGGCATAAGATGGAATAGCGTCTCAAATCCAGTGAAATAAGGTAAGTTTAGTATGATAATGTAACCGCTGCCGTCAGCTGTCCGCTGTCCGCTGCCCGCTGTCCGCTGCCCGCGTAACAACAACTCCTGAACTCGCTAAATGGAATGTTGCAGCTCATTTTTTTCCTTGAAGTTTTATATTGCTACTACACGTTTGAATCGCGTTTAGAGTTACAAATGAGGCAATCGCGATAATATACCTTACAAAGTGATTGCCTCTGAATTTGCGGCCGTCAATCTTTTTACGTTACTAATGTAAAAAAGTTTGATTAACGAATCGATCACGTTTCTTGTAGAGATTTAAACATCAACTCATCATCACTCGGAGAAGAGGAGGAAAATATTCAGATTCCGAAGTTATAATAAAAAATTTAAAAAAATCAAAAATAGACGATGCGGCGTTTGAGGTTGAATGATTTCTTGCACCGTTTCATTTACAACTAATTAATTTGATGGCATGAATTTAGTTGAGCTTGAATTTGATTTATTTGAGCTCACTTAACGGCAGTTAGTCTATTTTAAAGTAAACTTTAATATAAATATTTTTGTAATACGCTAAAGAAATAGCTCAGTGGTATCCCGCTTGTGTTTTCTCGGCAAAATAATGCATCTTAATTATATCCTATTTATTCAGAGCAGCAAGGGCCACATTGCCCGGCGCCCGTGGCTCGTAAATTCCGCTGCGAGAGAAATATGAAATTTAATGTAGCCTTTCTTATCTTGTAAAACATTATTTTATTTTATATCCCTGAATGCATATAGACGTACCACTGATAGCTCAATTGCAGTTTCGGTTTTCTCTAAAGTAAGACAGACAAACATTCATTTTTATATATAAAGATATAGGTTACTCATTAGTTTAAATAAGTACCTTAATGAGTTTTCCTGATTTCATCTTAGGTTTTATTATTATCGTGATTCTACTAATATATATAATTATAAAATAAGAACAATTAGCAGAAATTCTTTTGGCATATAGGTGGAATATCGTTTGATTTTCATTAGCAATTAATAAAGGTTCGGTTCGGGTACGGAATTAATAATTAAATATTCGACATGTGTATGTATGCATATTGGATATTCACGGAGAGTGGTTTAGTTAGAGGAGAAGTGCTCGAATAGAGGAAGGTCTCGGATTTCAAATCGTTATCGCGGCAGCGTGTCCGCGGGTTCTAACATATTTATGGTAGAACCTGCGACACGCTGCATATGGTAGCTTTGCATGACTAGTGTTTTTTTTTGTTAATGTAAAAATGATTGTAATATTTATATGAATTGTTTTTGTATTTAATTCGTAGAATTATATATTTTTTTAAATTTTATGCAAATCAAATTTAATAATGTTATTAAGTTCTGCAAGTATTTTCAGTTTTTATTATTGTGACTTAAATTATGATTTTAAACGATCGCTTACGCCATAAGCGTTTTTTTGTTATTAGTGCGCTCCCTCCCTCTTCCGTATTAACATATCTCTTTTTCAAAAGGTTCCGTTCCGTTCGGGGGGTTATTGCTGAGGTATACTTTCAGTATCGGCCTGGTGAAAGACCACCATTCAGAATAGAATCGTTGCTTGACATGGCTTAATAAAAATAAATAAATGTTCCAGTGTATTATTTGATGCACTGTAGTATAATTTGAGGTAATGGCCTATGCATCATGCAGTAGATCGATACGAATCACGTAGATTTGTAAAGGCCTTGTCATGATTCATGGTGCGATAATAAATAGCGACTCTACCGCGGTATACATTTACTAGTCCAAGTATAGTGAGAAGGTTGCACACGCCAGTGGCGTGCACAGACTTTTTAACGGGGTAGGCAGTAGGAAAAACCTAAATTTTATGGTAAATGTAAACCAAATTATATATAAATTTATATCTAACTATGGTATATATAAACTAAATTGTAACCACAATTGTAAATTGTGAAAAATATTGAGATTCGTAAATAATGCAAGGCTGATGTAAGCGTAATGAGTAAGATTAAGAAAGGGACGCTTAGATGGTTTGGGCATGTAGAGCGAATGAACGAAGAAAGGAGTGTAAGAAGAATATATGACGCGAATGTGAATGGAAGAAATCGGGGACGCCCGAGAAAGACATGGCACGATCAAGTGAATCAAATACTCGAGTCGGGCCATTTCAGAAGTCAGAATAATAGAAGAGAATGTATGAGACGATGTGTGAATGTGAATGAAGCAAGAAGTGTATGCCAAGATCGAGTTGTTTGGCGGTCCGTCCTCTCTGCCTACCCCTGCGGGAAAACAGCGTGATGGTTAGTTAGTTAGTAAATTGTAACGACTGTTCCTCATTTTATATTGGAAAAACAGGCCGTAATTTCGATATTAGAATCAAAGAACATGTAAGATGTCTTAAAAATAATAATTTTTCCGAATTCGATAATCATATTATTTCAAGCAATCATAGTTTTGATAAAAATAAGGGGATCAATATTCTTCACATTAATAGTAAAGAAAATTTAGAAGCCTTGGAAATTAAGAAATCCCTTAATAATAATGAGTCTATTTTATGTATCGACCTGAGTAAGGCCTTCGACAGGGTTTCTCACCCGCTGTTATGGGCTAAACTCAGGGATAGAGGAATATCATCGGAGGTGATACACATCCTTGACTTGTGGCACAGACAGCAGGAAAACCTAGTAAGGTGGAAAGATGGTCTTTCCGAACCTTTCCTCCTAAAGAGCAGCGTCAGACAGGGTGGATGCATGTCCCCGATATTGTTCAACCTTTACATGGACGAACTAACTGAAAGGCTAAACAATGCAAGGGTAGGCTGCCACATCGGAGGACAGTGTCTGAACAACATCAGTTATCCGGACGACATGGTACTAATGGCACCATCTATAAGAGGGCTGCGCATTCTCCTGAAGATCTGCGAAGAGTTTGCTGAAGAAACAAACATGTCTTATAACCCCAATAAAACAGCTCTATTGGTCATAAGATATAGACAAGGCCCGACTCGTATTCCTGCAGCTACCCTGAACGGTGTGATCCTGAAGGTGACTGAAGAAACCAAATACCTAGGACACATAATCACCAGTACTCTGATGGATGATGATGACATTGATAGGCAAAGACGCGCTCTCAGCGTAAAATCGAATATGCTCAGTAGAAGATTTCGCCTTTGTAGTACCGCTGTGAAAAGGACTCTATTCCTTGCCTTCTGCGCAACGTTGTACACCTGCGAACTCTGGGCAAACTACAAAAAGAGTAGTAAGGAAAGACTTCGTGTACAGTATAATAACGCCTTCCGCATAATGTTTGGCCTCCCCAGATACTGCAGTGCTTCCAGTATGTTCACAGAGGGGCGAGTTTCCGGTTTTGCAGCCCTTATAAGATCCAGGGTGGCTGGAATGAGGGAACCCCACCCCACCACCCCACTGTGACACTTAGTATGTATATTCTGCCATAATTTTTTAATATTATTTAGTATATACTTTGCCCTGACGATGGAACGGTTGTTCCGAAACCGGTAGGCATTAAAAATAAATGTGGTTAAAACAAAGTTTGATTGTTTCATTTGATATTTAAAAAACTAAAAGGACGTGGTAAGTTTTCACTAAGAATGACTAAGTTGGCTTTAGCCGATGTTCGTTGGGATTGTCTGCCACATCAAATATCCACCGCTTCATTTATGTGTACGAGTATTACAAGCCAATTAACGAATACATGCAATTTCCATATTTTTTCGACAGCACAAAAGTGAAGCGTGATAGAAAGCCAACCAACATATGATAATTATTTTGTTCGTAAAGTTGTACTAACTAATGCAGGTACGAACAGAGAGCACTGATTGCAACATTTGTGATTTGTACCAAAAGGCACGGCCTTTATCGACAGTAACACAAACGAATCTTCCCTTCAAGGCGCATTGCGAACACGTGTACATTTTATTTGTAGAATACAGCCAATATTTGAATATGAAATGCGTGTCTGAAACTGGGGCATATTTGTGAGTGTAGATTGATTTTATGAAATAGTTTTATAAATTTGCAGTGATTGTGTGCCTATATGGAATGCACTATACCCACATAGCAATGCACTGCCTGCACTGCACAATGCAACGCATCATCTCCTCGCTTGTTTCATTAACAGGGTGACATTACATACATACAGAATATAGAGTTGAGGTCATACACTGAACCAGTGCTTAGAAGAAATAAAACTGCATAACGACATTATACAACCAACCATCACATAACACGTTCACATAGTTACACTAACTACACAAATACACATGTCATTCAAATATATATATATATCAATCAACGTTGCGCGATACTCGCCAAGACTGAAGTGAAGACTCGCTGAATAAATTATCAAATTAGTGTAATCCCCAATTTATTCGATTAAAGCCACTTAAATACCTCATCAGATTAAAACTATATTGCACACTGTATAGCTTATAGAACAAATGTCATTATAAAGCAATGTTGATAAAAGGAAGGTCAACAATGGCGTGCTTAGCTCTATGACCAAAGGTAGGCTGTGTGTAGTTTTTCAAGTTCGGGTATGGATTAGTGTGCATTGAACATTTCAACATGACAATGTTATCATCATCTTTCGCTGTTTTGGCCAACTGAATAAACTGGCGTACACAGTCCTTAACAAAATATAGAAAAATACGGTTTCTTCAGAAATTTGTCGCCTTTTTAATTTCTTCTGGTGGTTCGTTTTTCTTAGGGTAGGCACAGCTTTTCAGCTTTTACGGACTGTAAGCCACTGAAGGTCATATCGAAGACTCATTCCATGTTAATGACAATACATTTTTAAAGAAGTTTTTGGTTTAATTATCACAGTATTTTTTTTTTTAATTTATAGGTTGCTTCCACACATTCGTAACACGTGTAGTTTATTATTACTTCCTTGACAGGTGTAGTTTATTATAATTTTTAGAATTTATATCACTTTTATGGGCTTTTGAAAAAGTTTCTTTAGAAACATCGCAATTTCGTTAATTCGGTTCATTTAATAGCATTATGATGCGACAAATGACTCACTTGTCACCAATAATGTTTAAAACCAATACTTACGATAATATAGAGTTTTTCTTTTGTTAAAACTACGCAAATATCGATATTCTTAAATAATGTCATTCGCTGAATAACATTTGTCATCCGAGAGAAACGTACAAAAGTCTTCAAGCCTAAGGATAAGGATAGGATAGGTGTGGTCTTCCAGAGTAGTTTTTAAAAACTTGTTAGCCGTACTTTAAAAAATAAATTCCATTCTGCAAAATTATAAATGGCGTCAATACCTTCCGGGAAAAATATTACGAATTACGACAAATGAGGAATTTGGAAATGAAAATAACTAGAATTTCTTAAAATATAAAATTTGGGGTTGTTTAGAGAACGCAAAAATGACGTAAAATTCGTTGTCAGTATTACAGAAATTTTTACCGAACCAAAGTAGACAAAATTGACATTCCCGAATTCTGAATTAAAGATTCGTGAAAATTTCGCTTCCCAGTCAGACCTTGAATAATGATAGCGAGTAGCATGTAGTATGTAGCATGCGCCATGCAGCCAATCATCACACTACCGACCAGGACACCGAGCACCGAGCACCGAGCACCGTGTAGTACGTGTTGAAGGATAGAGTTTGAAGCCGATTAGGAGCATATGAATATAATGCCAGCTTTGAAAGCTCTCCGTAGTTGGAGTGGTTCGTGACGGAATATGCTGACCGAGCGAGCGAGCTTAAGCATCGGCCAGTGCTGGTGGCTGATAGCCGACTGTAACACTGTCACCAAGAATCATACTCCCGGCCGCGGTAGTGGTAGACGATTTAACTGGTTCATTGTATATATTTATAGATAGAATCAGGTTAGGTCTGAAGGCGCAGGTTGATAGTTTCCACCTGGTGACACTATTTAATAGTCCGACAGAGCGCGTTCACATGAATATGTCATGCTGTGGCTTTATTTATAATTCACGATGCATTATATTATAACGTAGGCAGATTAATTTTAATTATAATATTCTAACAAAATAAACATGTAATGGAATTACTAAATAAAATAATATAGTATAATATATATATTTTTTTAAAGTATTTCCACGTTAATTAAGAGAACTGACTCTTGAGTTTGGTGTAGGAGATACTTTAAAATTTTCCTACGACTTATTCGAAGATCGACATTTTTTTGTTGTTGTTATATATCGGAAATGATTAAATTTAACCTAATCTCCTTCCATGCAATCCGGAGGTCGCAGGATCGAATCATGGTGTGCACAACTCAATTTTATTTAATTAAATTGTGTTTTACTTTTAAACGATCGCTTACGCCATAAGCGTTTTTTGTTTATATTAGCACGCTCCATCTCACTTCCATATTAACATATCTCCTTTTCAAATAAGTTCAGTTTCCGCTCGGAGTTATTGCTGAGTCTTAATTCATAAAAAAAAAAAAAATATAGTAGGTAAACTTGCGGCATGTTCCAGAGTGGTAGATACTCAGTATCGGCCTGGTGAAAGACCACCATTCAGAATCGAAACGTTGTTTGAAATGGCTTTAGCCGTGTTTGATGACCAGATATGAATAGCCAGGTACTTCCCCACCTCCCTCATACTCGTCTCATTCTTCTCCCCGCATCATTCAGCCTCAAACGCCAGTCTCGCTGGGTCCGGTTAGCAGGGAGCAGTTGGGACTCTGGTGCAGTAATCAGATTTAAGAATTTATTTAATAAGGATAAGTAGGTGAAAAAAAATCTCACTAAATTTACATGAATAAAACCAAAACGTGTGTGTATTATAAGTTTAAATATGTCTATGTGCATTTGTGAGCAGAAGATTTCGGGTCACGATCACAATAAGTAGAATAGTCAGCAAGAGTCCGAGTCCGAGTCCAGGCCCACGGTAACGTTTAGATGGGGGGGGCCGTTGCGCGGAACACTTTCACTCGCTGAGATTTATAAACAAATTGTCCTCGTGAGATGACTCGGGCCGAGGAAAGTTAGAAGTACTATTCACACCACTTTATTGCTTCAATAATTTCTTCAAGCACTGATGACTTCACTTCACCTAACGATCTGGCACAAAATATAATATCAGAAACTGTTATACATAATAACTTATTAGAATAATTGAATGTTTTAAATAACAAGCTCCCGTTAGACAAACTACAAAAAAGTAGTTTATCGGGACTTTTTGAATTGTATTTTTTTTCTGTTGTAAAATTAAATTTAAAAAAATAAAAAAAGTAAGGACTTGAAAAATTGTTTTTGTTTTGTTTTATTTATTTTATTTTAGTTATTTGTACATTTAAGTTTACAAAATAACTAATTATAACTGTTATAATATTACATAAAGATAGTGATAATTTAAAAACTAATGAATTTTTTCTTGTTTAACTTAATGTGTTTTTTACAATCTATTTTAAATTTATTAATTGTTTCACTTTTGACTGGGTCCGGCAGAGCATTATAGCATTTCATCCCTTTATAAAATATACTATTTTGCGTATTGGCTTTGTTCTTTTTCGGTAGCCTAATATCCTTACACGTTCTTGTATTATGTCTGTGAATATCCATGTTGTAAATAATTTTTTGGAGAAATATATTGGTAACAAGTTGTTTCTGATTTTATGTATAAAAATCAATACGTTCAATGTCAGCATTTGTTTTACTGTTAGCCAATTTAATTCCGTTAACATTTTAGCTACTTTTGAATATCTATTTCGCTTTAACAAGTTGTTTCTGATTTTATGTATAAAAATCAATACGTTCAATGTCAGCATTTGTTTTACTGTTAGCCAATTTAATTCCGTTAACATTTTAGCTACTTTTGAATATCTATTTCGCTTTAACATTATTCTCATTGCTCTATTTTGGAGAATTTGTAATTGGTTTAGTTCTCTGTCGTTACACAAGTAAAGTATCGTTGAGCAGTAGTTAAAATGTGGAGCAATAATAAAGTCGTAAATTGTAAGTGTCGTCTTTCTGAACATTTTTGGACGTATTCTTCCCAAAAAAGAATTCGTGTTATTCTTGCGAAATTCATGTTATTTTGGTGAAATTCGCGTTATTTTTTGGAAAATTGGACAATTTAAACGGTGGTATTTTGCAACAAAAGTGTTGCATATATATATATATATTTTTTTTTTTTAATTCGTAGAAAGAATGACTGTACGCAGTGTTTTCCACATGAAGTTAGCTGCGATACATTTTACAGCTATTCAAGCTTGTCTAAAGATGCCAAAGACAGAAAGAAATATTTAGAACGTATAATATTAATATTTCTATTTTTGAAACTGATAATACATGGTGGAATTCCATTATAATGATATAATAAACAAGCTGAAACCGGTCACGGAGAAATAAAATAAAAGTGGAAATAAATTTCATATGTGTGTTATTATATCAGTATAATACTACCTTGTTATTTAAAAATTATAGTGTGAAAAATATGAAAATTTGCGGTTATTATGGGAAAACTGCGAATTTCGCGTAAAAATACGTGTTACCGCAAACGCGAAATTATTAGAACCCTACTTATTAGACGACCGCTTTAGTCATCTTATCCCCACAGTTATAAAAAGTGTTACATTTCTTCCTACGCGGTTCTGAGTTAAGATAAGTTGAGAGTAGTCATGCGCCTACATAAATATACCACAATGTGTTCTAAAAATGAGCTTTCGTTATTTAAGTATAGGATAAAAACAAACATATTTGTATGATGATAAAAAAAACCCCGAGCGGCAAAACCCTCAGATTGATAATGGAAGAAATAGATATTTGCGAAGGGATTTAAGTCGTTATTTTGATCCGCCGCTTCACAGGATATTAGCTACTCCCTAACTCGTAGAGGCTATAAACCAGTGGCGTGCATTGTTTTATGACCCAGTCAGTTTATGTACGTACTGTCCATTGAATATTTGAAAATTACTATTTTATTATGTCCAAATGTATGAAAACGACAACATGACTAATTGAAGTATATAAGAATATTAGCTAATGACAGGTTGTCTCGTCCTTCTTCATACCTTGTAACATCGCTACAGTGATCATTATACCTACCAACATACGAGCTTGATTAATTACCACACAAACCCCGATATTATTATCTTGACGTAGGTACCACAGTTGGCGCAGCCAGTCACCATAACTATCATCTTACGATGATTGATATGGCCAACTGAATAAATGAACTGGGACAGAAATTTGCGGCAATTTTTTTTTTGTAATATTATATTTTAATTTATTGTAATGGTTCGTTTTCAAAGGGTACACAGCAAAAGGCAGAGCTTTTCAGCCTTTGTAGACTGCACGCCACTTTTTCCGATATCGAATTGGGCGAAAGTGCGATTGCATAAGGAGCAGGAAGCCGTGTGCATTGTAAATGGACACCGTATTATATACTCGTACTTAGATCTGATCCGATAAGTGTTAAAGGCATATTTATTTCAGGCATGCTTATGCTAGCCTTCATTTGACATTAGATTCTCATTTGCTAACAAACTGTCGATCGCCGCACTTTTATTAATTAAATCAAATAATAATTGATTGGCGGACGAGCACTCGTGGAAGAATGTCATCTATGCCAGCGTTTCCCAAATGATGGGTGGCGACCCGATATCGGGCTACAAAACAAAAAGGACGGGTAATTTATAAATATGAAACATTATCATACGTAAGTGTTCAATGGCTGGCTTTCTTAACATTTTTTTTCTCCTCTTTGTAATATTTTTTAAGAAAACTAAAATTAACCTTAAAATCTGTTTAATTTAACCACTGAAGCGAAAAACCGATATAAGTGTACTATGGGCGTGTCCGTGTACTCGAAGAAGTAAGCTTCATTTTTCCTTACTTCCCCTTCAACAGCTAATTAATTTCGATGGCTTGTAGGCAGCCAACAAGTAGGAAGGTCTTATAGTGTTATGTAAATTGGCGACATCAGTTTTCTTTAAAATCCACCGATCAAATCTCTGGATGCTGCGATAAAAATAAAACAATTCATGTTATCGTTCTGTTTTACATAACACAAAAGGGTTTTGCGACACACTTTCCTTCTTTAATGGTTTGAGTCAGCCGCACATTACAAGCCTACGTGTTATTTCAAATATCCGAATGATTAAAATGACAGCATTGACATTTATTCGACTGCGACGCTTTCGTGGCGAGGTATGCGCCTTATATATTTTATCGGAATGATAAGAACGGTAGCATTTTGCAGTTGAATGATTTGAATCAATTCCGCTTTTGTTGGGTTATATCTACGTCACATATATTTCTAAATGATAAAACGAATTGTAGTTTGACCTTAATAGACATTTATTCGCCTGCGACGCTTTCGTCGTGCGGTATGCGCCTTATATATTTTATCGGAATGATAAGAACGGAACGGTAGCATTCTACAGTTGAATTCTTTGAATAAATTCCGCTTTTGTTGGATTATATCTACGTCTCATATATTTCTAAATGATAAAACGAATTGTAGTTTGACCTTAATAGACATTTATTCGCCTGCGACGCTTTCGTGGTGCGGATAAAACGAATTGTAGTTTGACCTTAATAGACATTTATCTTACGCTTTCGTGTGCGGTATGCGCCTTATATATTTTATCGGAATGATAAGAACGGAACGGTAGCATTCTACAGTTGAATTCTTTGAATAAATTCCGCTTTTGTTGGATTATATCTACGTCTCATATATTTCTAAATGATAAAACGAATTGTAGTTTGACCTTAATAGACATTTATTCGCCTGCGACGCTTTCGTGGTGCGGTATGCGCCTTATATATTTTATCGGAATGATAAGAACGGAACGGTAGCATTCTACAGTTGAATTCTTTGAATAAATTCCGCTTTTGTTGGATTATATCTACGTCTCATATATTTCTAAATGATAAAACGAATTGTAGTTTGACCTTAATAGACATTTATTCGCCTGCGACGCTTTCGTGGTGCGGTATGCGCCTTATATATTTTATCGGAATGATAAGAACGGAACGGTAGCATTCTACAGTTGAATTCTTTGAATAAATTCCGCTTTGTTGGATTATATCTACGTCTCATATATTTCTAAATGATAAAACTAATTGTAGTTTGACCTGAAATATTTTTTTTTTCATTTTGTGTGAGCAATTGATAATTGGGTGGATCATAAAGGAGAAGTATAAAAATAGCTGGGACACAGGAGAAAAGTTTGGGAAATCGTGATCTAGGCAATTACGTATATGCATAGAAGCTCTAACGGCACCTAGTAACAACCGGCCGACCGTTTACTGCGCCACGTGAAGCCGGCTTTATAAACTTCCCGCCTCTTGTAATCGGGGATTAAACCGAAGGGCAACTAGAGGCGTGCGGATCGAGCCTTACTGCAGTACTTAACGTACACGCCTCTCCTCTAACGCGCTCGAGTGAAAGCGAGACGGAAAACATACATTTTCCGCTGAAAGTGTTAGGACGTTCTACACTCGGAGCATATTTTTTCAACTGGAAACCTCGTTCCACATTCTACAAGGATGAAGGATGATTGATGTTCGCGGGAGACATAAGACCGTCGATACTGCTATACAATATACTCGTACACATTATCTAGGTCTCCATACTTCCCAGGCTGCCAGGCTGCCCCGTGCGGTGGAGTAATGGTAGACTTCGTCCCGACTACGGGCGAAAGCGCAAGTCTTCAAAGACGGTACGGGGCTGCTCTTTGAAAGGCGTGGAACAATAGCCCAGAGCAGGGGTGCCCTAAAGGTCGAGTTAGGATGTCAACAATTTTTATTTTTTTTATTTAATTTTAAAACAAAAAAAAATACAACTCAAAAAGTCCCGATAAACTACTTTTTTCTAGTTTGTCTAACGGGAGCTTGTTATCAAAAACATAAAATTTACAGACAAGGTTACAAAATATAAAATAAAAAAATTTAAAAAAAAACATACAAGCCATATGTAACAAGCTTAAAACATAAATATTTATAAAGAATATTACTCTACAATATTTCTGCAAAAATATATTTAAAAAAAATGAAATAAAATAAAAACATAAACGAAAGCAATAAATCTTAAATAAAATAATATTTCGTTACTTCTAATACAAATAGCTTCTTTCAGCTAGCCAAGTTTTCAATGTGTTTATTAATGGTTTAGTTTTATTAGAGTTTTTTTTATTTCAGCGGGTAACATATTTATACAACTAGGAATCATGTGTTCTAAAGTTCTTTTTCCATATTTATTTTCATGCTTAGGAACCATTAATCCTTCATTCAAATTGAGACGAGTATTGTAATTGTGCTCTAGTCTATTTGTATTAAATATAGGCTTATTGATGTGCTGAAATATAATTTTGTACCACAGAATTGATCTAACTGAAAGAATTTTGAGACTCTGATAAAAGTATGGAATATTATGCCTTTGTTCGTATAAACTTTTATGAGCTAATAATTTAACCAGTGAATTTTGTACTGATTGATGTTTGTTTTACAGGAAAGTCCCCAGGCTGTAATTCCATACCTTATAACAGATTCCGCTAATGATAAATACATTATTCGCAGTGTACAGATTGGAACAAAGAATTTTAATTTAATTTAATTAATAAAAAAAACTCACTGCCATACACATCAGGGTTGGTATCAGAATTAAATATGATGTATAAGTATATTTGCGGCACGTTCCTGAGTGGTATATACTTTCTATTATGACGATTTTAGACATTTTCGGAAGTTTCGTATCTATCAAAAACATATTTTAAAAAGCTTTTCTAAAAATTATGAAAATCAATTAATTACAATTATACTTAAGAGAAACGGCTCCGCGGCCTGTTTCATACAAAACTTAATTTTGGATTTGAGGCCAAAGTACTCACCTAAATAAACCTAATGATTTTTTTTTCATGACAAAGAACAGTAAATATCTAGTACGGATGAGAAGTAATTTACTTATTTTTGTTTTACATTATGAAATACTCGTATAGGCCATTAAAGGAATTGATTTTTCGCGATTTTAGAGGCAGCTTTAACAATTATATTAAAAATTACCCACTCTACTTTGAAAATATAATGAAACATAAAATAATATTTTTTTAAAAGCATTATGGTGGACTTTAAATTAAATTAAAAACGACCAATTTGAGTTGGAACACAAATTTGCCGTACATAATTTAAAATATCGACCCGAAAAATGTATTTTTTTTAAATGTTTTGTTTTTATATTAATTTAAAAAAAAAATCAATAAACCCGGAAATAATTTTCTAAGTTGCCTCTAAAATTATGAATATTTTTTTTTTTCATGACATATACTTCATATTTTAAAACAAAAATAAATAAAATACTTCTCATCCGTACTAGATATTTATTTACCTTTAATTTAAAAAAAAATTATATCATTCAGTTCGGATGGGTATTTTGGCCTCAAATCCAAAATTAAGTTATGTATGAAAAAGGCAGCGCAGCCGTTCCTCTTAACCCGGCATTCGGTCATTTAGTCGATAATGTAAATTTTATGAACCATGACGCGAAAGTGGATGGTGCAAGTTAAAGACGTCCGAGGAATGGTCATGGCACGATATGAAACGATGTACGAATGTGAATGAAGACAAAGTTGTGTAGCGGTTGATCCTCTCGCCTGCCACTAGGGGGTAATGGCGTGATGGTTAATAAATTTTTAAAAATCTAATCATGAAAATATGGTTGGTTTCACCTTTAGCCGCCTGCAAAGTTAAGTATGTTAAGCTGTAGTGAGAAGACGTTTGCTTGAGTCCTAATAATTTGAAAGTCGATCTCCATGAGTATGGGCAGATGGGCAGATGGGCAGATGGACAGATGGACAGATTAGCTACGTAATACGTGTAGTGAGATGTCGGTGGTAAACCTCTCAATATAATGAGGATGGGAGGGTGTCGTTGACTTCCAGCTATGTACTGTGCACTAACATGAAAATCCTTCTCTAATTAAAATCCTTTTGCTATTTCGAATCTGTTTCGCTTTTGGAAATGGTGCGGAAGTGGATATACAATTTTATGAAATTGCCGTTTAAAAGTTGGAAGTTTCAATAAACAAAAACTTTAGTGGAAACTCAAGCGTTTTGTAAATTTCGAAGATATATTAAAAGCTTCGATCGCTTTACCAATAATTAAAGTTTTTTAATATCAACGGAAAAAACTCACTTTTAAAATATCATAGTATCAAATTGAAAATACGGTATTTAATAAATTTTGATTAAATAGAGTTACGGTGCAGAATAATACGTTGTTAAAATGTCAATCACTCTACAAGAAAAATCAAAATTAAATAAGAAAGAAGAAAAGAAAAAAAAATTAACTCTTTCGAAATAAGTCAAAATCACAGAACTCATTACTCCGTATAGAGAGTAATACAACAAATACCGACCAATATAAATAAAAGAAAAGGAAAATGTGCTTAAATTTAAGAAAGAAATGTTTCATTTTAATTTTCAAATGTAACTTTTAATGCTAATAATGTTTTTGTTTATGTTATGTTATAAGTTTATATAATATTAACTTTTTATAAAGAAAGACAAATATTCCCTGGTTACGAATAACCTGACAATATTTGAAAATCTCCTACTACCATCACAGTAAGCGGAAGATGTTGCCTGTGTCGTAATGGAGGACTTGCCAGCCGAGGAATTGAACTCACGACGCCTGGGTGAGACCCAAACGCGATGCCACTCAGCCATTGACCGGTCAATGTAACCATTGTACTTATAGTATAATAGTATATATATATATACTATTTTAAGTTAAATTAATAAATAACATATGTGGAAATTGTTGGAACTCGGTCAGTAAACAAAAATCTACTTAGATTAAATGTTGGGAATTTCACGTTAACCTTGTAGGTCAATCCTTATCTTTGTAGAGATACCAAAATAACCAAAACACAATATTATATTGATATGGCGTCTTCGAACGCACTGAGCTCACATATTGTTACGATACGAATTGTATTAGTAGATACCAAAATAACCAAAACACAATATTATATTGATATGGCGTCTTCGAACGCACTGAGCTCACATATTGTTACGATACGAATTGTATTAGTAGAGATACCAAAATAACCAAAACACAATATTATATCGATATGGCGTCTTCGAACGCACTGAGCTCACATATTGTTACGATACGAATTGTATTAGTAGAGATACCAAAATAACCTAAACACAATATTATATCGATATGGCGTCTTCGAACGCACTGAGCTCACATATTGTTACGATACGAATTGTATTAGTAGAGATACCAAAATAACCAAAACACAATATTATATTGATATGGCGTCTTCGAACGTACTGAACTCACATATTGTCACGATACGAATTGCATTAGGCACACCGTTGAATAGAGCTCTCAGTGGCAGGACCATATCGAGAGGAGTTCTTAAACACGATTCATAGGAAGAGGAAATCATTCTGAACACTGAAGATGGCAGACTGCAGAGTCCACTCTGAACCCTGAACAGTGAAATTGACAGACTGCACGGTGTACTCTGAACCCTGAATACTGCAGTTGACACACTGCCAGGTCCACTCTGAACTTTGAACCCTGAACTTGACAGACTGCAGGGTCCACTCAGAACCCTGAAATAAATAACATTAGGCGTTGTAATAATAATAATAATTGGATTACTTCTATAGCGCCGTTTTCGTGGGAAAATCACCCCAAGGGCGCTTTGTAATAACTACGCATGTCTATAATCGCGGGTCGATAACACAGCCACAATCTTATCGAAAAAAATTGCCAAAAACCGTGAACTAAGATAAATTTTTTTATTATTAAATATTTGACATTACAAGCCATCTTATCTGAGAGTTGTACAAAAACGGATCGGAATTGGGGTTCGATAATCGCAACATTTCCAAAAGCTCTGCCTGTGCGAGGTAGGGGGCTTTCAGAAGAAAAAACATGCGTGGGATATATCTCCTATTATTTCTTGAAACGAAGGCGCATTCGGTGCGACCGCCGCAGAAACGGATTACGGAGGTGGAGGATGGTAAAGAGTAGTGTCGTTAATTTATTTGTTTTTAGCGCCATCCCTTTAAAGCAAACTTTTTTTTTTCGCAGAAAAGGGGGCACTCAAATAACTAGTGATGGTCATTATCAAACCACTTTGAATATCGGTAAAAACTTATTTGACTTTGATCGTTTTCCTCAAGAAGCATTTTTTATTCTGCCTTTCTTTCCCCCTGACAATGATAAAAAGTCTAAATAAATTGAATACAGTATAAACATTTCTATTACTGTTTCGAAACGGTTACTTGAAGAATAGGTAAATATGATTTGTCCATATATATTTTCTACAAGTAAGGTAACTGTAACGTTAACGATATCAGTAACTGTTATGATTCGAAAACACCACAATAGGAGAATGTGCACTGAGGTGTTATTTATTTATAGACTTACAGAGGATTTTACATAAGGTACATGGTACATAAAAAGTTTGGGCATGATTAAGACTTAATTAAGTATACAGAATATTATGAACATAGGAAAATACAAGTTTTATATAAGAAAGAAAAATAATATAGGTCAGTGGCGGTTCGTGGCCCCACATAATTAATCTCCGATTGAACTCCCTCAGTTATAAAACCCATCTCGGTCTATTCCTTTTGTTCCCTAGATCTAAAGGAATTTCATCATATATTATCTCACTGCACCAGAGATCGGAGACCTAGAAACAAGATACAAATTGGCGAATCATTAAAGTGATTCTGTGGCAATTAATATAATATCGTAGGTTATAAAAAAATATATATCTTCGCTAATTATTTTATTTTGAACAGGTTAATACACGATAATCACAGAAAAAATCTATTGATTCTTGCAAAAAAACTATTCTATACAAATTTGGTATTAACAAATCTCATAGTCGCTCCGCACCCGGGCAGCTAACAGATCCGTGAGGTCTGTACGCTTCCACGGTTTGCCGCTGAAGCACAACGAGTATTTTTTGTATGAACTATTTCTACTATATTTAACAGAAAGACCCATAGGTGCTGAAATCATATCGCACGTATGGGATTCATTTTGTACTCACTCTCGGGCAGTATTAATACGGACGGTTGATTTTTTTAGCACGTAATTTAAACAACGCACTGTCTAAAATATTGATACGAGATGGCAATGAGCTAAAACGCCGTTGAAAGAACTCGCCCGCCCGGAAGGCTCCGCTGCAGCGCCAAAGGGATAAACCCCGTGCGCCATGCCGAGCCAATCACAAGCCGCCGGACGCCAGAGATGGGCGACCGAAGAAACCGCCGTCGAGTTCGACAGGCGTTCCAAAGGGGGAATTTTGGCTACAGAAGGCAGTTCTCCCGGAGCTGCAGACTCCCGCTGTTACCAGAAAATAGCTGCCAACCCCCACCACGGACTGTCCGCCCGTGGAGTGCCTAAGTGTAGGATAAGGACCTCGACTTACCTCCGGAAAGGAAAGTCACCGCGGAGTGAAGTTCACCCAGTGCCTTCATACCCTACAATTTGGGCAACCATCGCCGCTCAATTGTCCCGAAATAAACTCAGTGAATTAGACACTCCGTAGCATTAAGATAAAGTGAATTCAGTGAATTGGACACTCCGTAGAATTAAGACAAAGTGAATTCAGTGAAGTACACTCCGTAGCATTAAGACAAAATAAACTCAGTGAATTGGACACTACTTAATATTAAGACTTCGTGCCTAGTGGACATCATATGGATTATTGTAAAATAAAAAGATTATACTACAACGAATTGTTTTTCTGAGCCTTATTGATATTCCCCACTTATTAATGTGATCAAATTATAATACGTGTTTGTCTTATTATTTTATTTTATAGGTGGATACAAAGTAGGTGTTCAAGTGTTTTCTAAGATATGATGTCGATTACCTATGAGTTGTGAGCGAGTTTCCACCATTCTCGGGCGGAGAGTGGGCAGTACTGGCTAGAGTAACTTGATTGAAATAATATAATGTCACATCACCAAGTTACCGCTTCATATGAAAATATGAAATAATATTTCCTGTATTTGGCAAAGAATGCACTGCGAGCCGTTTGAGCGGAGTTAACCCAGAAGCCGAAGCGGGGCTGGCCGCCCCCCTTGGCCACCCCCTGGCCGCCCCACCTCACCCGGGGGCGAACTAGGTCGGGCAGGCGCATCGCCACCGAGCCAGTGAATACTTCCTAATGAAGACACGGTGAGCAGACTCAGGCCATATGAGAGATTAAAGATCGCCCAAAACCTTTAGACAAAATAGAGACTAAAAAGATAAAAGCTAAAACCTACTAACGTCACGTTTTATTATATTTCTTCATTAGAATATGTTTTTAATAAAGCTTTAAATATCTTTAAAAAATAAAATAGTAACTTTGTTTACATCACTTTTATTTGCTATATACTTTTGCCGGTCGGGTTTCGCCACACTACCGTCGCTTCTTCAGGGCAGTATATTGCTGAACTATGAGCTAAGATACATATACGAGTATGTTATAGATTGATTAAA